>JAOTRQ010083989.1:0-11281 GCA_028565875.1 Hoplisoma paleatum
ATAACACACACACACACACACACACACACACACACGCACACACGCACGCACGCACGCACGCACACACACACACACACACACGTGATGCATCGTTCAGAGAGACTCCACTACTGACCTCTCTGCTATTCTAAATGGAATCTGTGTGCATGTTAGCATCGCAGCTGTTAGCTGTGTTAGCATCGATTTTTTTATAGGCATCAATATTAAACATATCCAGACTAAACTGGCTTATAAGGTTTGGTATTTGGTATAGGGACAGTGTAGCCTAATGGGTAGAGCATTGGGCTGGGAACCCAAAGGTTGGGGGTTCAAATCCAGGCTCTGCTACACTCTGCTCCTTGAGCAAGATCCTTAACCCTGTCTGCTCCAGGGGCGCCGTACATTGGCTGACCCTGCGCTTTGACCCCCAACTTCCAGACTAGTTGGGATATGCGAAAACCTGCAATTTGCCCTCGGGGATTAATAAAGTATATAAAATAAAATAAAATACAAAAATTAGGTGGATGTTTGTCTTTCTGCTGCTACCACTAGGGGTCGCAACAGCAGACCGCCACAGCTGCATTACCCATCCGGGGATTGTTTTTACAATATACAATATACAAGCATCCCTATTTATCCGGGCTTGGGACAGCCGATGCAAAGCTCTTGTTCATGCATCCATGTTATCCTCGGTTTCCTACAGATACTTTCCTTCTCACAGTCCAAAGACATGCGGTCAGGTTAATTGGAGAAACGGAAATTTTCCTCGTGTGTGTGTGTGTGTCTCTGTACCCGGCAACAGACTAGCAACAGACCGTTCAAGTGTTTCGTGTATTCGCCCATTGTGTGTTCCAGCGTGGTTCTAAATTAAGGATTAGGATTAAGTGAACACTAGATTATGGAGGAATGGATGATCAAACAAAGATGCTGCAGTTTTTTCGTTTTTTGCTCCATCGTTTAACTTGAATTAAAAATGTACTCGCCTCACACGTAGTGCCAAAACTTATCATTCAATTGAACGGCACATTTGATATTTTTATTGTTGCACTTCACCTAATTCTACACAAACTACAGACTTCTTTACCGACTTCACTATACAGCAAGATAATCACTGGAACCGAACTCTCACGGGGTCGAAGGCTTGTGTCTCGGATCTCGGCTCGCATCACAAAGTTTAAGAATCGCCGGAGAGACGATCGTATCTCGATCAAGTCTCACTCAAGTCTCACTGTATGAGTTATAATAGCAAAAACATTCTACTGGAAAATAATTAAGTCTAACGACATCCTATTTTATTTATGTGTGACTTATTTATTTAATGATTTGGTACCATTCTATGCCAAAAAACATCCTGAGAACGATCAATTATTTATCCAGTAATTCGTTTTCAAAAGGTTATAATCAATGATTTAATCGATTTAGTGATAAATGCTTGATATATTGTGTCCTATACAAATTCTAATAGATTTTTTTATTTATGCAGTGTTTATACGTATGTGTGTGTGTGTGTGTGTGTGTGTGTGTGTGTGTGTGTGTGTGTGTGTGTGTGTATATATGTGTGTGTGTGTGTGTGTGTTTTGAAGGATCCATATGCTGCATTCATGAAGGATGTGTATAAAGTTTCTGTACCACCCTTCAATCCATCACCAAAACACTGGACTCCTAAACTTTGGAGTAAATATCGTGTATGTCGTGCACGTGCCTTCATTAAACAAAAAACAAACAAAAACAAGCGCCATTTCTTCTCTCATACAGATGTACAATAAAAACGTTTAAATATCTTCTGCTCGTTCTTTTGTTTAAACTCGAATCTAAACGAGACACGACGAGGTTCATCTGGATTTTCTTTCCGTAACGTCTATTCATTATTCTCGCAGTGCTTCTGTGTGTTCTGCACGGATGTGTTTTAGATTCTCTCGTTGCTCTTTTATAATGATCTCTCACATGTACGATGTGCGAGAATAAAAAAAAGAACAACACACAACACACGATCGGAAAGCTCGTCACTACATTTGTCTACGCCGAAAAAGAAGAAGGAAGAAAGCTTTCATTAAAAGCACGAGGTAATGACATGCCGGACTTGAAGTCTGTGGGGGATCGCAGTGTGTGTGGAACCGGCCTTCTCGCTCTTCGCCGCCAGACTGTAGTTAAAAGTTAATTGGAACGGGGAGAAGGTCTGAGGCGGCCCGAGTCGAGGCCCATTAGCGATTCCCCCGTCGAACGCCAAGCCACGAGGATCACAGGACTCACAAATAGCAGGATTAAAATGATCAATACACTTCACTTACCCCCATCACATTTGCACGCCCGCACGTCTTCCCGAATGAATTCGGTAATTAGCGCGAGACCTCATCAGCATTGCTATGATACCTGGCGCTTTACCTTCACCCACACACATAGCATTAGCTGTGTTTGCTAATGAGGGGGAGCATAATTCTGACTACGGTTGTGTAGAGATGAGGAAAAGGTCAGCGAGCCGCCGGCACACCGTACATCACACCGTCTTAAAGCTGATTTCATACTGACACAAACCCAAACATGCCCACGCTATTTCAGTACCGAATATCGAGCATGGAATTTGTTCCTCTTTTAAAACAACAACAACAACAACAGCAACAACAACCGGTTTTCTTTTAATTGCAGCCAAGTTACAAGATATTTACTTGTTACATTACTTCAGAAGAGGCTTAGACATATTGTGTCCTTATGCACATTAAAAAGAAAAAGGAAAACTTCAAACAAAACCATCATCTTCAATAAAAAGTCTAAGTTCATTTTGTTTCAACCATGATTTCATTTATTTGATTTAATTCATACAGAAAGAAGAAATCTTCACACACAAAACGACTCATGAATAATGAATAAGCAGAACTTGTTGAAAGGCTTTTCACTGATTCATTAGGGAACAAATAGGCCTGTAGTAATTATTCCACTCATTATCACCATGATTTGAGTTTATTGTGATTATCAGACACATCGAGTTCATTATCGATATTAATTAATACAATCGAATCACCATTTCATCGCATTTCTTTTCATTAACGTCAACCGTTCGTCTTCAGCTAGGTTGTAACTACCGTTCATGATTAGTGACGATCATTTAAAAGTGTCACGAATTACAGAATTATTTCTAAAGAATGTAATTCATCGCTTTACTTGCTGTACAAATGCATGAGAAATGTATTTGTTTGTGTTGCTCACATCACCGGTTTTAAATCACATCACTATTTATTGACACCATTGACACACCAGTCGTCTTTTGACTGTACTACTGATGTATGTTTATTTTTAGAATCATTTTAAAGGCCTTTAAGAAGCCGTGTCAGTCTCAAGACAGCGTCGAACACAGTATAGGTCAAGATAAATATGTAAATATGTCCTGATTAACGCTGACCTTTTGGCTGACGGTGTTCCGTCTCATTTTAACCAGTTAATGACCGAGCCTCTCGTCGCTCAGTCGTAGGGCAACAACATTCTATAGGGAATTGCTAAATGCTAATTGAATGTGTTGTGCTAGTTATAATAAAGCAAGCGGTTTATTACAGATAAATGATCAGTTTCGTTTATTTCTCGCAGTATGTGGCTCATAGGTGCTTCTGTTACTGTTAAACAAACAAAAAAACTCCAAAAGTGATGTTTTGTTTTCTTTAAACTCTTTATGACAAAAGCAACACATTCATTACACGGACAAACATTTTGGGACTCTTACTGGACATTTTATTGTAAAACCAGGAATTATGGCAGCCGTGATCTGGTGCTTAGACGTCAGAGAACCCGAACTTGTCATCAGAAGGTTGCAGGTTCGATTCTGTGAGTCGACAGGTCACGACTGAAGTGCCTTCGAGCGACGCATCGAATTATCAAACTTTGATACTGCTCACCGGGGGCCGTGGCTAGGGCAGCACACCATTCAGTACTTCCATTTGTGAATATGAACACAGTGATCACACAGCAAGACGATCCTGAGTTCAAACATGTGTGCATGATGTCCAAATGAAACCCTGAATACTCATGTAGGTCCTTTGCCACTTAAACCAGTGCTTTATAGTGCCAGACTGAAGACAGGATAAATGGGAAGGAAAAGGGGGGGACAGGAATGGCATCAATCAATAATACAGATTAAAATCCACTGTGGTGGCCCATAACAGCAGCAACTACAAAAAAACACTAAAACAACTAAATAGTTTTATTATATTAGAAAGTGATCGTGTTATGTTATTAAGGTTTTAGGTGAAATAACTAAATTTGTCCTTTTTTTGGAGATTACATTTGATTGTGGCGCCACCTGTCGACACTAACTGGAAACCGCAATTGAGCTTTGTTAGAAATAACACATTGTATATACCAACAGATTTTGGTTAAATAATTCAATTAAATTCAATTTAATATTTACTTTTTTTCTTATCAAATCCCCCTGCAACTGAGCAACACTGATTTCTGACTCCATTCCATCAGTTTCTTTGTTTATTAGGATCCTCAGCTGCAAGTTTTTTGGACTTTTTTGGAGTTTCGGAGGAAACACGGTGTGTTCCACATCTTCACCATGAGGCAACAGTGCCACACCATTTCAATCAGACCTCGCATCGAGTAATAAAAGTCAGGCCGGTTAGACAATCCAGAACTTTCTGTGTAAAGTTTGCATGGTTTACTCTAAATAATTGGAGATACTGAACTTGTCCGGTGTGTTCGTCTCTGTATCGTGCAACAGACTTGTGACTGTTCAGGTGTTTCATGTATTCTAATATGGTGATAAAACTAGATCATGGATGGATAAAAGAATGAACGCTATTCACTTCAGCAACGTATGCATACGTAAAAAAAAATAACACCTCATTTTTAAAAAGATATTACTTTATTCTTTATTTCCAAACATTCAGAGAGCAAAACATAAGAGTGTAAAAGCTCACGTTCCGGAAGCCACAGTCGATGTTATAGTTGCGTGAGTGTGTCGTAACTGGACCTGAGGACTGAGCGTCTGTATTGCATCTGTTAGGATGAGACGGAGCTGCATGTGGAGGTTTTATTGCCAGAGCTTTTCGTGCAGCTTCATGTGCTTTTAACATTTCAAAACGATGTGTGGGTAGGGAACGGAAAGGCACTTCTAAAAAATATATATATAATAATTTTTGTGCAGGGACAAAAACGTAAAAGAAGAATGGAATAGATGCTGAAAATAAATGGAGGGGAATGAATGAAAGTGTTTGCATAAAGCCGTACAAATAAATGAAAGAAAACGTTGCTTTATCTTCAGCCGTTCATGACCATCCGTACGAGCTCTGCAATCAAAAAGAAAAAACTGTTTTCACACACATTTCACACACGCATTCCATTTAATAAAAGAGAAGGAGTCTTCCATCTACACGTCACACACACTGTACGTCCTATTAACACAAATGTTTTTTTTATAGATCGATTTGCAAAACTGAGCAAAGCACTAAAACCTTCTATTGCTCAGATACTTTACATTAGGGTGTCTGCTAAAACCAAAACATGTGAATGTAATATCAAAGTACATGCTTCAACCTTTGTGGCAACAGTTCAGGGAAAGCCTTTTCCTGTTCCTCTGAATGTTTATGCTAGTACGATGCCTGTGTACAGAATATTTAATCGATCTTTTTGATAGCCAACATTTTAAACCATGTTCCTACACAGTATGGATTGGCTTGTGTATCGTGTAGATGTAAGCGCTCACAAAACATTCCCATTAGTACCAGAAATAAATCACCTCTACCTACTTCTACCTAGTTAGAACACAAGATTTCACCAGCTCTAGAATTCAAGTTTTAGAATCTGTTCCAAGTTTTCCTCAAGAAAAGAGTCAAGATTAGAAAACAGTACAGAAAGTTTATAAAGCCCAGACAAATATCAGACGGAAATGGTAAAAGAGCAGCAAAATACAGCACATAACCGCCGTTGGTTAGTTAGTAATAGATTACAATAAATACAAAAGCAACTGCGCTATTTGGAAAGCAGTGAGGGAAAAAGCACCTTATTTAACCCATCAATGCGCCACGTATTGAGATGGAAATTCTTTCTTTAAGCTCTGGATCATTTTGCAATTGCACCGTTTAATTCGCCGTATCTTAACCCAATCCGTGCAGTGAAACACAAAGACACTAGGGGACAGTAGTGAGCTCATACGCCTGCTACAGTGTGCATACCTAGCCTAGAAACAGTTAGAGGTTCTCGTGACCAGGCCACTGTCTTATTTGGTAGCGGTCCAGAACTGGCACCAAAGAGACCAGGAAGTAAATATTAAAACGAGTCGGGAATACAAACCCAATGGCCGACGCTGTAGGTTTGTGCTAATGCTAATTTGTTAACTATTGCTAGCCTTTTGTATTTGTTTTAAACAACTCTCATAATTTGTGTACACAAAACCGCATACAGTCTCACCACAAGATGCGGTTGGTTCGATACAAAGAGTCACAACTCGAACCTTAAACCCTAAAACTCATAGTGCAACAGACAGTCCATTTGGGACTTGATCCAGACCCAGAACAAAATATAAGCACAGCGCATCACAGAGACATCTTAAACGTCGAAACGGCATCGAACCATCAAAAACAAACCAGCTCAATGAAGTAAAATGTTATTTTAAAGTGGTGCTGAAAGCGCAGCCTGCGCAGGCGTGTTTGCTTGTATTAAAGAATATAAGAGTCTGGATCAGAGTGTTTTATTTTATACGTGCTGATGGCAGGGAAAGACGTACTCCTGAGACACCTCTCAGCCGGACATGATGTGACGAACGAAGGCTGTGGAGAACCAGCAAAGGTTATGACATTTACTCCCCAAAATAAAAAGAAAAAAAGAAATACAAAATCTATTTCCTTCACACATGGGTGCACATTTACAAACGCATCATGTGTCAAATGTAGAAATCAGAGCACAGACCACAACATAGAATAAAAAGCACACACGTGCTCACGTAGTAATTTTATGTCAGCTCATCGGCATACCTTCATAATTGATGCAGCCATTGGCATCCTCGTGGCCAGCCAAGAGTGTTTCAACCTCATCTTCGCTCATCTTTTCACCTAAAGGAAAATTACATTACTACTTACGCAAAGATATTCCAACGGTTTGCCTTCCATACATCTGATACATTAACAAAAAAATATTTTATACTTCAGTGCAAGGATCTGTTAACAGGTTAAAAATTATATATTATTTCCAAAAGTACTGTAGAAAAGACCGCTTACCAAGTGTAGTAAGAACATGGCGCAGCTCAGCACCCATTACTGTGCCATTCCCCTCCTTATCAAAGACCCGCAGTCCCTCCACAAAGTCCTCAAATGAGCCCTGATCTTTGTTCTTTGCTATAGCCTGAAGCATGGGCAGGAACTGCTCAAAGTCCAGCATTCTGCTGTTCATCTCTGAATTAAAACAATCAATAAAAATAACTTCTATCATTTACTTATTATCGATCATTTATATTTTAAATTTCATTATATTTCTTGCTTGTTCACATGTTTAAATAAGTACACAATTTGACATGCCTGACATGAAGAAATCCCAAACTTTAAATGTCTAATAGTTTCATATTCAACAGTTCGATCAGATTATAAATCATAAACAAGCACTTGTCTCATTCGTTAGAATGTTTTGAAAACCCACCCTCAGCTTTGGGGTTTCCTAGAACCTTCAGCACTTCAGCGTTGACTGGGTTCTGCCCAAGAGCCCTCATCACGTCCCCGCACTGACTAAAGCTGATCCTCCCATCTCCCGTCCGATCAAACAGGAGGAAGGCTTCCTTGAAGTCTGTGGACAGCGATGGATGTTAAAAGCTGAACGCATGTGTAGAAGTAATGAAGAGCTCGAGAGAACGTTTGACATGCAAAATTAACAAAACAAAAGCAGATTAAAGTAAAGGGGCTGTAAGGATCAGCGAGATAGCTGTACAGTAGGTTTAAATACATGCACTGATGCATGCTTTTTTTTATGTGACAGGACAATCTATAACATTTACATTATATAAAAAATAGCAGAAAAATGTGTATTTGTGCTGCTACTTTTTATTAAAAAAACACAACACCACATCATTTTTAAGATATACTGAACAAAAACATGTATACTGTTCTTCTGGATGTATTAAAATGCCCACTGATCATGATATTGAATACCGTACACACACACAGCCAATAATCTACATCTTTGATGCTTTAAAATGTTGTCACAAGTCTGTGCCATGAAACTTGCAAGTAAACACCACTAGTTGAAGAGCACAAATAATGGAATGTTACTTTATAAATGATGCTGCACTTTAAAAACGATTATCTTGAATGCCTGAGTGTGACACGCCTGCAGACCTTTTGAGTGATCTTGCTTAATGGAATGCAACAATTATGACCTATTGTGTCAGCCGAAGCGCGCGCGCACATGCATACAAACACAACTTTTGTTGTTATTCCTGTATTATTACTATCTGTACTAATAAAAATAGTCAAAAAAGTTCACTACTTAGTTTACAGTCATATTTTACAAAACCAAAAAGTTTTAAATATTAAAATATTAAATGACTGTATTGATTCTTTTCTTTATTTTATTTCATTTGACTATAATGTGACAGTAAAATTATAGACATTATAATTACACGTTTATGCATGACTTATTAAAGGATATATACGGGTACCCATATGGGGTAGGAGGGAAAGGACTATAAAACCTGTCAACGGTACTCAAACGTGAGGTTTTGTCTGATCGTGTACACCTCGGTGTGTACATTGCCCGATTCAGCTTTGGCTCCAAACTGGTGTTTATGCTTCTGATTGTTAAATAAACTCTTAACTTTACTTTTGTCTTAGTCAAAACAACATTAGGAAAAAGCATTCGATTATTACACACACACACACACACACACACACACACAAACACACATGCTTGAAAAGCAATTAGATTCCTTATGCAGCCCTCCTCCACAAAGATCTTTGTTTTGTTGCGCTTCCTGCTCACTGGAATGTGGCTGTTCCCCGTCAGCTAGGAAATATGTGCTTTCACCATATAAGGTGCTGGGAAGCAAAGCAAAGCGAGCAGAGTTCTGTCCGACAGCTCTAAGTAAACAGACCAGACATGGAGATGAAACAGAAAGATCGTCCAGCTATAAAAAAAAGTCCTAACAGCAATAAGTATGCATTGAGTATGCAAATAAATATGTTCTGGTACGAGATAACCAAAAAGAACAGATCCAATAATGTAACGAAATTGACTGAAGACTGAAGCTCTTTGTTCAACTATTTCAAAGAAGCAACACATTAAAGTGTTAACAGCTTGGGGTAATGACAGCCTTTTCCTGTCAGACACACCCTGTTACCCTGGTACGCTAGCGCCAAATACAAGGCCGGACTTCCTAACATGAAATGACGCTAGTTCTCATGTTCGAATAATCAGAAACACTTTGTAAGTTGAGCGATACAAAAATGGGGTCCATGCACGTGACCTTAAACGTTCTAAACACAGCGCTCAAAAAGCCCCATGCAAACATGATCAGCAGAACACCAAACAATCTCACCACGACAAGGACTTGTGCGAGTCTCTACTTGTACAAAGCCGATGTGCTAAACTGTGGAACACTCACCGTGTATCTGATCCAAGTTAAACTCGATCTGGAGAGGATTTGAAAAGTAAAGAGAGGGGAAAACAAACAAACAAACAAACAAACAAAAAGAAAAGAAAAAAAATAGCAAAAGGCATGAACGATCCGTCGGCATAGGGTAAATGACTAGCATGGCATAAACTAAAGCGAATTAAGGAAATAAGCAATAAGACAGAGAGAATGAAAGATCTTTTTAAGATAAAGCATGGAAACGAAGTGTGACGTCATAATGAAGACAACTCACCAGAAATTTGGTCTTCTGAGAAGTCAGACTGTAGAGGACAAAGTGACATGGGTGGATATGAGATGGGATTTTTTTATACCGGATAATCCAGCAAACTTGTATAAATAATCTGTATCTAACTAGTCAACTTTGTAAAGAAAGTAAAAAAAAGGTTAAAAGCTTCATTAGTTAATCCTACAAGTTGAGCAATCCTTGCAATCACGATGTGCATTCATCCAAGGTTTTAAAATATATATATTTTTTTCAGCAAACATTATTATAAATAACTTAATGCTTTTTATTTCAATTCCACAGTCAAACTTTGTCAACTAGTGAGGCTTTAAAGCCTTGCAGGACTATTTTAGTAATAATAAACTCTTCACATTAGCATTTAACAAGGTAAGAGTTTTTATTATCTTGTTCGTTATAAAAAGGATTTAGACTTTTTTTTTTACATTAACTAATTGTTTACAAACGTTCAACTGCAGTAAACACACTGGCCAAGGTGTCCAAAAATAAGTCAAAATACATGTAAATCAAAACCAGCTAGTTTTGCTCCTTCGTACACTGTCATGCTAACTAGTATGTGAAACGATTTAATGAGCAGTACTACACTTACATACTAGTTAGTAAAGTAGTATGCAGTAAACGACACAGCCCAAAGAGCTAAAGCTACTTTTTTAGGTTAGCACCAAAGCTAGTAAACTAAGCGGAAACTGTTAGTTAAAGACAACACCCAAGACGAATAAAACATAATATTTAACATTTAAATAGCTTAGTTTAGAACCTAACTATCCGAGTCCAATTAAAACACTCACCATGACTGAACAGTAAGAGAGGAACTGTGGAGTGAAGAATAAAACCGTTTACACTGACTTCTCTAGCGCGGCAGGACGACGAACAGTAACGACAAACGAGGCGGCTCTTAATACCAAATCAGTATCCAATCCGGATAGTGACTCAGTATGAAACTTTCATACGTTCACCCAGGACGATGATTTATAGATCTGCAAATACAGTCTGTGTGACACGTCATTAGGTTTTGCGCTTCACCTAACGTTTCGTCATAAAACTTTGTGCTAAGCTACGACTGTTGGCGCGTCATGGAACTATTTTTGGTTATTTATAACCTATACAGTAATATTATTTATTTGCTAAAAACCATTTACATCTGAACTTTAGGTAAACTTTAAAAGTTAGATGCATTTTGTTCTGTACACATTTTCAAAACATTCTCTTTGAATTGAACTTTATGTAATCCACCATATGTCACTCAATCATTATTATTATGTCATTTTGTACTGCTGATACTGATATTACTACATTATTATTACTATCATTAATAATATTATTTTTATTATCATATTACAGCTGCTACCGTGTTTCCCCGAATATAAGACAGCGTCTTAATTTCTTTTTATCCCCAAAAGCCCCACTATGTCTTATTTTCGGGGTATGTCTTATATTGGAAAAAAATGTCGAATTTT
>JAOTRQ010083999.1:0-11280 GCA_028565875.1 Hoplisoma paleatum
GTGTGTGTGTGTGTGTGTGTGTGTGTGTGTGTGTGTGTGTGTGTGTAATATAGCTCCAGATGTAATGCAGTGCAGCAGGATTATTTAGATTACAGGTGATCATCCTACCTGATCTGAGGAGACATGATCCTGAGTATGAAGGCGATTATTCCACATCCCACCAAGATGATCAGGATCATGATATCCGAGATGTTCAGTAAATGTACAGTAGCTGATGTTAATCCTCCAACACTGTGCTGTATGAATGTGTCTCTGTCTCACCTCCTACTCGCTGAGAGCCGAGAGGATTGTGGGAGGTTGTGTAGTTCTTATTTATGGTAATACTGTAGTACACGTGACATTCACGTCGACCATATTTGATCCCCCTTCCATGTGGGAGGTAAATCCAGGGTGAGCTCAAGTTTAGACTCATTTGGTCTAACTGTGTGTCTTATTGTTTGTTTTTAGGTTTAACACCAATGATAGTGAACAAACACACTTATTTTCATATTCAGCATTGAAAAAAAAAGTCAGATTTGTTTGCATTTTTGCCAGTTTTCTGGGGAAATGCTTGTTTTCAAAATTCCCTGAAAAGAATTTGTATTATTTGGTGATGAACTGGTTCAGTGTTCCTTCATCGTGCCCAGTGTCACCTGTTGAAACTGGGCCCACCGGAACCCTGACCCCGAGGAAAGATGAATTAAAACAAGAACAAACCGGCTGGAAAAGATTTTTTTTTTTACACCTAAGCAGTATGGACACTGCATAAATCAATGTAAAGTATTTTCAAAATACATTTTTATATTTATTTGAATTTCATGTTTTACACTTTTTATGTTTTTATATTGGACACACTCACGGAAATTATGTATCTTCGATTTACTTCACTACTATGTTTTTGGATTGTGGGAGGAAGCCTACACACACACACACACACACACACGGGGAGAACATGCACAAGAAAAATGCCACACAGAAAGAACGTGCTCTGTTTTCCAGTCCAAAGACATGCCACCAGGCAAATTAGACGTACCGAACTGTCCTGTCGATATCCAGATATCTAGCAGCTCTAGTGCCTGTCCCAAGCCTGGCAGAATAGGGAGGGTTGCGACAGGAAGGGCATCCGGCATGAAAGATTAGCTGAACTACAATCTGTTGTGGTGCCCCCTTGAGCACGGAGCAGCACGAATAAGGGAAAGGGGTAACGCACAATGTTATCACTGCTGATATTGCTATTTATATTTTTTACATTGAATTCTTCATGCCATTATTAGTGTTTTGTTATACTAGTTTTAGTGAGTTGCGTAAATTATACTTTCTCAAATGTATTGTTTGTAAAAACAAAACTGTTATTGCACCATAATTTGAGTATACGTTTTTTAATAAAAGCCCACACTGTCATTGACAATTATTGGAAAAAAACCCGAGAAATTAAATTGAGAAAGATTCTAATTTTATATTGGAACATTTTGTTATAGTAACTGAAGTTTGACAACAAAACTACAATACCCACAATGCATTGCATTTTGAAAGACGCCTAAGTGTTGCCTGATATCGTTTTGAACGTTACACCTTTAAAATCTCAGTCTTGCTATTTGTTTAAAAAAATAAAATTAAAGTAATAACAAGCAATAGATTTGTCTATATTTGTAACTTGGTTATTGTTATAATACAAATATATGATTTGGATTTGTTTACAGTCCATGTTTAGAACTGCTCTGTGGTCACATGAGGAACTAAAGCGTCTGTAAGAATGTTTCTCTGATAACTGATTATTTGTGAGATTTTATTATGAATAGTTGCGATTAAACGCTGTTCTTTTATAGTTGTGAAATATTTGAAGGATTAAAAGTAGAACATCATGTCTTCTGAGGAGTTTGAGAAGCTCCATGAGATGTACAGATCTCTATATGAAGAACTGAAACTCATCACAGATCGAGCTGCACTGTCTCAAGGAGGTGTGTTGATCATTTATTAAGATCTTTGTTACTATTTGTATTTGAATAATAATATAAAACATGTCTTTGTTTATTTATCCTCAGAGGAGAAGAAGAAGCTGGTACGAGTGTTTGATGAGCGACATGGAGAGGCACAAGAACTAGTAAGAATTGTTTACATGTCAGCTCATGTTTTTGTTTACATGGATTTTTAGGGGGGATAAAATAATACTAACTACTATACAATATATATAGAATATACGCTTTCAAATTAAATAACTCATTCAGGTGACTGACGACATCTGATGTATAAATTCCTCTTTTTATACTTGTTTAAGATAGACATAAGAGTCCTAGTGCTGATACACATACAGGTGAGCTTGATGCAATAGAAGAATCTTAGCAAAAAGGGAAATATATAAACAAGAATGTAAATAAACATGCTTATGCAGTATTGTGTTAAATGGGTAATTAGAAATTCTGCATTACATTCGTATTAAATTGTTCTTCATTGGCTATAAAGGATTGATCGTTATAAAGGATTGATCGTTATAAAGGATTGATCGTTATAAAGGATTGATCGTTATAAAGGATTGATAGTTATAAAGGATTGATCGTTATAAAGGATTGGTCGTTATAAAGGATTGATGGTTATAAAGGATTGATGGTTATAAAGGATTGATGGTTATAAAGGATTGATGGTTATAAAGGATTGGTCGTTATAAAGGATTGATCGTTATAAAGGATTGATGGTTATAAAGGATTGATAGTTATAAAGGATTGATCGTTATAAAGAGCGTATCTCTCACCTATATGTGTCAAACCCGAAGCTAACGTGCCAAATTCAGTCCCAACTGGTCACTCTAAGTTCCCTGTTAAGACCATCTTAAGGTCAAACACAAGGGGGAGCACTGTAACCATCAAAACAATCAAGTGCGCACACTTGTAGTTAAAGTAGTTGCACACTGCATATGGTGGTTCCTTGATTTTTATGGAGGTTATGAGCATTCATTGTTCAAAATCGATCAGCTAAAATTGACAACCATACCTGAGGGTAAACACAAACCATCACCGTACCTGAGGGTAATTACAAACCATCACCGTACCTGAGGGTAAATACAAACCATCACCGTACCTGAGGGTAAACACAAACCATCACCGTACCTGAGGGTAAACACAAGCATGACCTACAGAAACCCACTGAAACTCAACGCCGTCTAGCATTGTGCTGGTGAATTTTGACCTTAATACAAAACTATAAAAGGAAAACTATGGCTTAATTCAGGCGTCGATTTCAGGCGTCGATTTCAGGTGTCTTAAACTGAGACAATTTTCCAACAAATTGTTGAGCAATATTTACAATAAATTTGCAAGATTAAATCAAAGAAGGGCGAAATAAATGTAATAAAATATGAGAACATGAATACAAGTTTGTTGTTTTAAGATTAGAATCCAGTACATCTCTTGTGCTTGTGGTGAAAGTAGAAAAAAAAATTAAAAAAATAATTAATTCCTTTAATAATTAAGATGAAGACTACAACCACAGCAAGATGTGTTACATTCAACTATTTTGGGACCACCTAATAATACTCGATAAGTTAGACACCCCAGAATTTTCTATAGGCCCACGGCTCTAGCTGCGAACATTTTTTATAAAACCACTAGGGGGCAGCATAGCGTGATTCTTGACACCTGTTGATGGCTCATTAGCCTGATCTTAAGTGTCTGGTTCACTAGAACAGGGGTCAACTTTTTTATACTCTATGCTGTTGAAAAATTAAACATGGACTAGTCATGGAATACGTTAAAGTAAAAAAAAACCTCAATCTGTTGACATACCTGTTAATTCAAAGACCAAATCACCAATTAAATGTTTTCACTATCTGTCAGATTACTCTGAATGTGATGCCTAACACATACAAACTGACACTGTTTTGGATATTTTAAGGAATGGTAGAAGTTCAGAAACTCTTCAATCCTGAAAAGTTCTGTCTTGTATATCGCTATTTTTGCTGTGCTAACTATCAAGTTCGAATTGTTTTTTCTACATTCCAGTATGTGCTCTGTGTGTCTCAGTTGCAGGGTATGGAGCAAGAACTGCTCGGTGCTCCCTCCTCCTTCAGAAGTGCCATGTCTTCCAAAGTTCGGCTTTATCATAGGGACTTGGGAAAGCTACAGCGCCAACTACAAACCCTAGACACCGGGGGCTTCTCTTCTCGGCCAGGAGATGGTGGGTGGGGTGTTTACGCAGCTCAAAATGAGCAAAGTGTGAGTGCATATATTCATCACATAAGCTTAAAAAGATGTGATAGTTCAGGCCTGTGGTACATGATTTTAAACTGGTACCCTGAAGCAACTATATCTAACTGGGATCGACTATTGTTTCGTCTTAACAGGTTATATTTATTTAGATTTTAATGTCATGTTTTACACTTTAGGTAACATTCATGACAGGAAACGGCCATTTATTACACAAATCACAGTAAACACCGTTATGGATCATTTTGTATTTTCAGTTTGTTTTATCTGCATTTTTTTGGACTGTGGAAGGAATCCAGAGCACCTGGGGGATACCCACACAAACATAAAGAAGTCAGCACAAAGTTTGTGTCTGTGCATACATTTAGACTTTTCAGCCCAACAGAAAATCTTCTGCTCTTTAATAATGCTTCATTTCTCATGGTGTGCATGTGTGCTTGTGGTCAGTCCCAGTTGCAGGCACAGAGGGCATTACTGATCCAGGGTACGGAATCTCTGAATAGTGCCAGCCAGAGCATCGAACGCAGCAACCGCATCGCCATCGAGAGCGAACAGATTGGAACTGACATCATAGACAATCTGGGCCAGCAGAGAGAACAACTCGACCGCACCAGAGACCGAGTGAGAGCTTTATTTAGACTTTTTTCCCCACACATCTGTACAGCAGTAAGAGAGCGAGACCGAGATAATGTGTATGTGTGTGTTAGATAAAGACATATGGTATAATATGGGTATCAAATAGATAAAGGTAAATTAAAGTGTCTGTAAGAGCAGAATGTTTGGTGCATATGGATGGACCAATATGTATTTAAGTATTATGTATTTTGCTAAAGTTAAATTCTGATGTTTGAAGATCAGACAGGCCAGAGAATCCCATGTAGTGCAGTGGTGTAGTCCACTAGCACACTATGCCAAAGATTCTAAACTCCTTGGTTTGATCTCAGCTTAGTCTCCGGCTATATAAGATAGTTGTGGATAATAATCATTGTAAATATCAAGGCACTGCATATGCAGTGAGTGTAACTGCAAGTGTATTCTTGTCATGCAAGACTATTGTTTTGATCTCTGTAGTGCGCCCCCTTGTGGTCAGATTCACCGAAATCTCCCCGTCGTTGTGGAGATTAACCTCACTTTTGACATCCTTTCTTTAGCTTGTAAACACAGGAGAGAATCTAAGTCGCAGCAGGAAGATCTTGCGCTCCATGTCTCGCCGGTGAGCATCAATAGACGTTCGTACTGTAACAATATTCATTACAGAACCACAAGTTCACAAACTGTCCATACGTTCTTCTGTAACAGGGTAATGACCAACAAAATGCTGCTGGCAGTGATCATCATTATGGAGATGGCCATACTGGGAGCTGTAGTCTACCTCAAGTTCTTCCGGCACTGAACTCACGGCCGTACATGGGACACGAGTTCTCTTCATCTTTATGGATCAAGGTCCAAGTGGAAGCGTGTTGATCTGTCTCAAGAGACATGACCTGGAATTTCCTTTCATCCTTTCATTTGGTGACTTTGATTTTTGTTTTGGGGCTGCAGAATTTTCCAAAATTCCATTCATAATGTTGCTATTTATGATGTATAGTGTTTTTAGATGAACAGAATTCCAGCACGAATATGAATGCACCCTAAAACGACATTTGAGGGGGAAATCGGTGTTTATTTACTTCAGCACTACCAAGATGCTGCTATTGGGCCCTTGAGCCAAGCCCTTAATTGCTCAGACTGTACACTGTAAATGTAATGTAAGTCGCTTTGGATCGTGCCGTCTGCTAAATACTGAACAAGTGGAAAGTAAAAGTAATTAAGGTAAGCTGTTTCACAAAGACGTAATAAAATGCTTTTATTGGTCATATAAGCATTTACAGGTACTGTACCGCCAAATTCTTTTTTCTCAGCTTGTTTTTTCTCACCTATAGTGCTAGAGGGTTATGGTTAAGGGCCTTGCTCAAGGGTCTAGCGGTTGCTCTGTATAATGTAGACTACCACTGTCCTGTATTATATGTGGAGGCAGTACATGTCAGAATTGTATAGTGTCATTCAAGCTCATTTGATCTCTCCCTCACAGACACTGCCAGTTGGTAGGAACTCTTGCCAAGTCTTCAGCACTGCCCAGGAAACTCCAGGGCTGGAGAACAAGGCTGTGCACCAAAAACAGGTCGTTTTTAAACACAGTGTAGTTTCACAGTTGATTAATTAAGTCTCTCAAGCTGACCTGCTTTTGTTCCCACTTGATCATCTGCAGACACGAACACTGGTACAGTTTTACTGTTAGTGCTCTGACTAATAGACTCCAGGTCGTTACTGATTCATGGCTGTTTGCTGAGTCTCTTTTCTCAGTAACTCATGGCCTAAATCAGTGTTGATGTCATAACGGAATTCTGTTCACTTTAATTCTGCAAAGGAGAATCAGCATCAGTGAGGATGAGGAGGTACTAACCCTGATCCTGCTGCAATATGCTGAGGAGATATTTTGAACTCGACTGAACTTAGCTAACAGCAATAAAACTGCACTTCTTCAACTTTATAATTCTGAAATATTTAACAGTAACTTGATTAAAATGTTCTCTGGAAGCGATGTGATTGGTTGCTTGATCAAAAAGAAGGACGAGTGATGAATCGGTGACAGGTTCATGGTTAATGATTTGGTTATCAGTTTGAGATCAGGGTGGCATTGAACGACAATAGAATTGTCTTTGTGGGCTACCGTTTCCTCCCACAGAATATGCAGTTAGGTTATCTGTATCTGAACATTTATCTTTCAGAAAAAACATAAAAAATAGACTGCAGCTCTAATCACTTTTCTATAATTGTATTAACTATATATAATTACTATATGCACATGTTTCCTTAGAGGTAACTATGGGCAACACTGTTACATTTATTATCGTCTTTACCTTTTCACAGCAACCTGTCTTCTAATCCGCAAGTTCATCACTGCAATGATGTTTGCAGTTCGTTTATAAAGTGTAAATGCAATAGTTCTGTAAAAAGTTTATTTATAATCCTGTTTATAATCTAAAGTTAATACAAACGTGAAAACTAAATTTATTCATTCTCAAATCTTTTTGGTACAGCTGTTGCGTTCGATCATAGATTATGTCGCTTTTCTGATGTCAAAACAATTTAAAGCTGTTAAATGCTTTGACAAATCTACTTCGATGATCAAACATGATCAAATTCCGAAAGCATACGATTGGGAATGGTTATATTTTTGATAATGATGATCCCAGATAATGATTACACAGTGAAATCACATCGGCCATACATGCCAGATACAGACTTACACGACTAGTACTTATCTGTAAATTATACAGGAATTATTGAATCACCCAGACAGAGAGAAAAAGTTTTGAAAATGTTTATTTGAACATATTTTAGATTACGTTCTTCAAAATTTGTTATACACTGAAGTTTTTAAGCGAAAATATGGAACGAATAGTAGTATAAAAGACCCGAAATTCAGAATTTTGCTTCATTGTGGCAATAAAAAAGATCACAAAAATAATGTAAACGTTGCTAAAAGCACAAAGGTAGCTATGCTCGGATTACTACACAAGCCTGTACATATTGCACAAATTCTACCGATTCCTGGAATACAGAGCACGACATAGAAAAATGGCCCAGGGGGACAATTCACCACATACAACACGGCTACTCTGTGTTCTATATAAATTAGATATAAGTGCTGTCTGAATGTGTCTGCCAACCACCACACTGCATACGCCTCCCCATTCGCCCTCTTTACCCTACCAGTACATGTTCTGACAAAAAAAAACAGTAGCAATA
Source organism: Hoplisoma paleatum (assembly GCA_028565875.1). Classification (NCBI taxonomy): domain Eukaryota; kingdom Metazoa; phylum Chordata; class Actinopteri; order Siluriformes; family Callichthyidae; genus Hoplisoma; species Hoplisoma paleatum. The sequence continues at coordinate 7,968 of JAOTRQ010083999.1, forward strand.
TGAGCAAGGCCATTTGTGCTCTTTGTAAGTCCGCTGCTGATGGCAAGCAGCATGATCCAGATCCGAACATGATCTTCAGATCACAGTGGAAGCATCTTAGCCCACGGGATTTGACGTACTTTACTCTATGAGACTGATCAATTTATATACTCTTTATAAACATCACAAAGTGAGCAAACATATGTGTTAGTCTCTGCCGTTATATTATATTGCTGGAGGTATTGCTGCAGTTATATAGTAATGGGTTGTATGCAGCTCCATTGTTTACATTCAGAAAAAAAGGAGATTCTGTTTCGGCTGGGTTAAGGTTCAATATTCCCTACAAATAGGACATTAACAGTCTAGTGGAGTGTTTATCTGGCCTCTCTGATCATTTTATTATAATTTTGCACAAGGCACAACGATTTCGGATGAAACCGAGCAATACCACCAGAAAAAGTGGGGGCGATATTGAGTTTACAGTCTATTTATTAATTGGGCATTTTAAACATCATGTTTTAAACTCTGGGTCACATCCTGGGTCATTCGTCAACAAAAGTTTCAAACGATACACGAGTCACATCAAACAGTCCTGGAAAATTTGGTCTCTTCAAATTACCTTATCTGCATGTTTTAGACTGTGGTATGATACCGGTGTAAACCCACATAGATATGGGGAGAAGATGCAAACCCCACACAAAAAGCCCCCGGACGACCCGGGATTCAACTTTTAACAAAGAAGTCACAATGATGATTTGCTACATTAGCATTTTAAAATGATTGTATTCTAAGAGCAACATATATGTTGCATCCGGCTTGGGGCAGAGGGTCAGAGGTATGAAGGGTATTTACGAATGGACCTCCTAATATCCCTGTGCTGCACAGGAAACATCCTCAAAGCCTGAGCAACACCGGGTACTCGTGTCTATTGGACTGAAAAGAAAAACCTGTCGATCAAACTTTTGGCATTGGGTTGGTTGTGGGGGATTAAGGCAGGCCTATTTATATTAATTTAAACCAAAATTATTACAAAACCTCCCCCTGGCAAAGCAATGAAAATGAAATACTAAATGGAAAGTCATAACGATTAAAAGTTAATTTATTTTGTCATAACAGGAAAACACACTCATAAAAACATCAGTCCTAATAAAAGTAATTTGTGATGTCACCAACATGTTGGCTGACAAGGAAGAAATGCAAAAAATAGACATTTTCTCAAAACTTTACAATCAAATAATTGAAAGCAAGTCTTTTCGTAGTGGAGGACTTAAACTGTTGCATAAAACAAAACCTGTCCTTTTGGAAGCAAAACTGCATTAAATTATGCATCTGTGTTAAGTTACGCATCAAACTGTGCTAACTGTTGTAGCAACACTGATCGATATATCCGGTTTCAGGTTTATGCTACTCTTGTGTGCCTTTGATTTCCGAGGGTAGCGCTTTCCCTCCTCACACTCACTCAAACTAAAAGTACACACGTTCACTCCTGTGCACCATTATTTATTTCATGTGCAAAAGTTTCTGTACTGTGCTAAACTTTGGAATGCCAGGCGGTTGGTAGTTCATGTCCACGTTTCATGTTCAAGTCCTCTTGGTTCTACAGGCCGAGCTGTTCGGTGTCTTGCAGCGCAGTGTTATCGCCACGCGTCTGCCCCAGAGACGAAGCGATCACGTCCACGGCCAGACCGGCTGTAGCCTCCACCGCCTCAGCATTCGCTCCTAATGTTGGATTCACCTCCACCAGGTCCAGCGCAGACAGCAAACCTTCAGAGAGAATCCATGATCGGTTTAGTGAACTTACATCTGGCATTACATACAGCAGTTAATTTACATGGTTTGTGCTGTAAGAATATTTTGTTTTGCATTTACTTCCCATTTAGTGAAAGTTCCTTTAGGCAGGAGTCGCGTTTCACATTCATAGGACCCTTTTCCAACTATGTATCCTGCACATACACGGTGCTGTCTACCAATCAGAGTCCTTTTTTTGAGGACCTCACTCATATAGTCTGAATCGTGATGTAACGATGTCCCATGAATTGATTCATAGGCATGTATCATATCAGAATTCCTGAATACTAAATCGTTTCACTTTAAACAGCAGAGGGCTCTGCCACTATTTACCAGTTTGCCAGTTGAGGTTCATTCAACATTGTTTGTATCTCAGAAATGAAATGGCATTCGTTTTATCATCACACATACAGTCGTTTATTTTAGTTTCAGTCTTCCTGATCACATGGGTGTGTATTACATCTGAGGGTCTGAATGTCCAGTCATGCCTACTTCTAATCATGCCTGCCTAATCATGGTGCCCAGTCGGCATAGATACCCCCCTATTTTAACATTTTTAATGGACATTGGGCAGCTTCCGCTGTTTATTTGTGTATTTTTACGGCGTGAGATAACTGGCAATACAATGTACTGGCTCTGGATTTAATGGACAGGTCAGCATCTCCAATCAGCTTGGGGCTTTTCTTGCTGTGAGATGACTGAATTAACCACTAAACCACCGTGCCACCCTGGCGCCCTCTATACTGGAATATTACACGTACATGCGTGTGAATTTTCTAATTTTGGTTGGAAACCGTGAGGGCAGAAGAATGGTCTAAGAGCGAAAGCTCACAGTCTTTGTAGGTAGGTTGTAGGTTTTATCTATAGTACCATCTAAAGACATACATGTGAGGATTTTTTGTGCTACCTGTGTTATGTATCTCCTCTGTGATGTATATGCCCTCCCGATAGGTCAGACCTCCGTTGACTGGAGTTCCTGTAGAGGGAGCGAGTGCTGGATCGAAAGCATCGATGTCGAAGCTCAGGTGGATGGGACGCTGTTTCCTGTTAGACATACGAGAAGCTAAAATACTTGTTTCTTATTTCTTCTGTGTCTTTTTGATTATGTGAAATATGTGCACCTTGCCAATAGATGATCCAGCGTAACCTCCATCACTCTCTGCATGCCCATTCTGTCAATGTCCCGCATTGAGAAGGCCTGTATACCCAGGGTCTTCAAAATAACACTGAGAGAAAAGCGTGAAACGTGTTATTGCCTGATTTAAAGCCTGCAGTAAAAGAGTTGTTACAATAATTACACAACTGTTCCTGGCATGAACAAACTTGTTTGTCTAATCTAATTTAATGAAGTGTTTGTAATGTAGGTTTTAGTTGTGCTTGACTGTGCCAAATACTGTTAATAACTGCAAACAGGTCTTTACAAGTAGAGCGTCTGGTGTTACCATGATACAATGTTTAATGTTCTATATCAGGGGTCGGGAACCTTTGGCTCGCGAGCCAGATGTGGCTCTTTCAGTGGCTGCATCTGGCTCGCAGACAAATCTTT
>JAOTRQ010084019.1:0-11280 GCA_028565875.1 Hoplisoma paleatum
CAACATGTTATGATGCAACAATGACGCTCATGTTTGGATTTTTGAATAAGTCGTTATTGGGTTTATTATCATCGCATCCCAACCCAGCCAACGTAACCTCCACCATTCCGTGTCTCCGTTCTTACCGAGGGCGCCCCCGACACCACCCGCCTCATAACAAAGTTCTGGAAGCGACGCCTTGCGCCATCTAGCGACAATTGCCGTGAGTCCAGTATCCACCACACCAGCCCAAAGAGAATAAAATACTAGATGAAATTTTATTCTCTCAATTTTTATATATTTTTTCTGAATCCCTCTCAAAATTAAGGGTGCGGCTTAGATTCGGGTACGGCTTATACTCGGGCCAACACGGTATTTAAAAATCCATATGAAAGCACAAGATCTGACAAGAATGTTCACAGCATGCACACAACAGAGGTTCTGTCATTAAAAGCATACAAGTCACATTTACAAAGTACTGTTATGAATAATTACTTTTGAACAAATTGTTAATAATAAAACTTGGCTTTGAAGCACTGGGTTATAGTGTTTGGGGTTTTTTTATGAGATGATCTATAGTAAATGAATAGTGAGAATATTTTAACCTGTCAGATGATCTACTGGTGTGCTAATCCAATGAGCAAGATACATTCCCACAACCTTCAGTAAAGTTTATGTAAAGTTCTAATGTTATAACCAAACTTTTTATTCTAGTGTTCGTAGAACGTTGTATAAATGTCAGCTTGGTATAACTATGTTATTATTCTTGTTCTTATACGTTTTGTAAACTAAAGATTTTATGAACTGGGCAGAACAACATTAAAAGAACAATCTATGTTCTAATGAGACATTTCCTCAGCCAAAATTAAAAAAAATTATTTTATATTTCCTATAAATAAGCCAACACTACCTTCCTAAGATCTTAAATCAGTTTTAATGTTCTCAAAACCTTTTTGAAAAGGAGGCAACGTTCTAAGAATGTTAAGGCAACCAAAATGAAACCTTCCTAAAACATTACACTGCTGGAAGTAAAAACGTTATTTTATTCCAGTTTTCTTAACGCTCGTAGAACTTTTACCCCAAATTCTGAGAGTTATTTCTGTTGTGGCTTCAAACAATCTGCACCACCACTAAAATGAGCAAATGGGATTTTATTTAAAGAGGGGTAAGACGTTTGAGTTGATTGGAAATGTCCCAAAGTCTGAACTAGGGTGCTCGTGTTTTGAACAGATTTTTCCTCAGCTTTAGATTATTAGACTCATTATACTCTCCGTCTGTCTGTCTGTCTGTCTCTCTCTCTGTGTGTGAGTGTGTGTGAGAGAGAGAGAGAGAGAGAGAGACCAGGCAACTGTCTAAATCTGCACTCATATAGTAAAATATTACCAGCAGCTGTTCGGCCAAAATCGCGGTGCTCTTGAACATAGCACTACTTGAGTTGAATTACCTCAGCTCAGCTCCGTTAGCTTTATTAGCTTTTTTATTTACAGGCTATTTATATAAAGTGCGAAGCATAAAGCGCAAAAAAAGCTTTTGAATTAAATTAGCAGATAAAGTTATTGTAGTAGTGTTATAAGAGTGAATAATCTTGAACCGCGTTTGTGCTAACCATGTTAGCAAGCGTAATGTTCCGTTGAAAGCGTGATCACGTGCTAACTCGAGATTCCGTCGAGTCAGCGCTTCGTACTTCTTAGAATCGATAGATAGACAAATAAATAAATAAAAATAATTATATGGTAGCGTAGTGCTGCCACACAGAATAAACTAAAGCCGGCACAATGTCGTAATTACAGGATTATCTTTATTATAAAGAGAAACTGATGTAGTGGTCTGTCGTTGTACCACTGTGCAATGTGGGTCACTGAGAATAATAGGTTTTATTTATATTTCTATAATATTTTATAAGGGTATTTAAAGAACCGAGCCGTCCGGAGATGGGAATTATGTTTACATGACTGCAATAACTACTACTAATTATTTTAACAATACTAAAATTTATTTTCTGCAGTCATGTAAGTTTAAGATTTTGCCATGCTGATCAAAGTTCCATGTTTGCATTGATGTTTTTGCCTTTATAAATTTTATATAGTCTTTATAAATATTATATAGCTTCCTATTAGTCAAGATTTCCTATCAGCTTGCAATTAGACTTTCAATAGAAAATCCTCAGAAGGAGAACATAAGAACACACACTGCTGGAATTGTTCTAATGAGCACTTCAGATTTGTACTGTCGTCTAATAAAGTATCCAAGCTCAATTTGTGTGACGCGGGACAAAGGATAGAATTGCCGTAGCTTTAGAGGACCACCTTAACACCTACGAAATAATCAGGACTACCTCAGCTAACAAATTTAATTTATTAGAATGTAAGATTTTGGTTGTGGGAATGTAATTTTCTCAATGTTCTCAAAAAAGTCTTCAAGACCACCAAGGGAAAAGTTATTAATTGGATTGTGCTAAATATGGCAATAGTGACAATCGTTACAATCTACTGGAGAAAAATTTTATTCACAATAACAGTAGCTAATCAGATTCAGAGGGTGAACGGTACCACTGTGCCGTTCCGCTCCAACAAATGTATGTTAGTGCATTTAATGTTAGTGCATTTGTGGTTTAGCTTTATGCATGATGTGCCCCATGATTAAGCCTGGGTCAACATCTCCATGACCAGCAATACATAAAGGTGTATCTTTATGTATTACAATTATAGCAATATCGTCTCATCAACAAGCTTGACACAAAAACATTCGAAAAGAAATCAAGAAAACTAGAAATAAAATGAATAATCTGGCAAAATAAAGAGATGTATAGTCCAATGTTTTTGAAACATTGCTATAAAACACTGCAAAAAATATTGTTGGTATGATTACCAATCACTAAATTTGTGGTGATCTACTTAATATTTCGAGTTTATATATTCTCAACTAATAAAGATTTTTACAATTTAGAAAGTTAAGTCAATTGAAATAAAAAGAATAGAAAAAACAATGTCATAACGTTTTTCGTCTAATATTTTGTCAGCATGTAGAACATGCTTATTTAAAGTTACATTTAAATATTATTTATCAATGTTTTTTAAGATATTTAAGTTACAGTCTGACAAAGCAGTCAATGAGAATATGTTTCATGGGGAATATAGTGGATTTTCTTCTTCTGTATTTTATATATTAGCAAAAAAAATACAATTTTTTGATATTGGAAATGTTCATGATCATTGGCCTGGTTATTAAATGCATTTAAACCTTTTTTTTTTTTTTTTTTACAGCTAATGAGCTTCTAGTATTTTCAGCCAAACTTAAAATATACATCTTACAGAACTTATATTAGACTAAAATAATTAGGTGCAATGGGTCACTAAGAATGTTTTAGTTGGTGAAACGATTTAAAATTAAAGAGAAATCAAACAAATTAAAAATTAGCAGAAAATCCAGTCCATGAAACAAGTGATCCAAAAACAATAAAAAATAAACTAATCATGAGTTCTAGATGTCAGCTTTGACGTGCTAGAATGAGTAACAACACTGTTTATATCCAAAGTCTGGAGAAGTGAAGCTGAACAGCCCAAGCAAAATGTTTAGATTGTGTAATCAACTTCCTTCCATCACAAAATACTTCCTGTACTTTCTCACCAGCCAGCGGTGGATATGTGTATCCTCAGATTTTTTTTAAAAAAATTATTATTTACCCCCAAACCCAGATCACATCTTTTCAGCAACAAGTGTCCTGTCAGCGGCATGAGCCCCTTCTTTGATTGTCCTGGGCAAGTGAAAAAAAGTGATCTGAGCGATTCTATGTCATTTATGAATGAGATCAATCTGGTATTTCACTAATATCATGGACGGTGGAGAAAAGTCCCAGACAACAATACCGATTGCTTCTATTTTACCAGCCTGTACATATTAGCTTTCTAGCTGGAGGTAGCTAATGTGTTTCACCCGGTGCCCTCTAGAGTCGAGTCCTAGACTGCCTGAAACTAGATCGGTCAGACTGTTGGATGAATATCAGCCATCTCTAATTATTAAATGTGCGCTAATGCTATGCGTGAGCACCAAGCACGTGAAGTAACTCATGCTAGCGAGTCTGGCCTTCCAGGAAGATGTCATTGGTACATTGCAGCAGGTGTTGGGTGGGTTCCGTGGTGCTCCCTGTGGAGCTCAGCCTCTCGGAGGGCGCCCGTCTTGGACCCGGGTCGCCGAACTCCTCACCGGGTTCACCGTTCTCCACGCTGAGGTTTAGGTAGACCTGTTGGAAGCACATACATGCTTGGAAGGGAATTTACTCTTAAAATTGCCCAGAACATTCCTTTAAAGATTTGTTTTACAGAAAATGATCTATGGGTGTTGGTTTCATCAAGTCTCATATTTCCCTTAAGTAATTCCTTCAAAACTTTTCGAAAGTGTTCATTAAGATCCTTACGGTTCGATTCACTCAATTTTTTTAGTGGACAAAAAGCCTCCTCTTAAACCCAAGAGACCGAGAATATGGCCACACTTTTTTGTAGACTTGTGTAGATAAACTTGTCAAGAAAGTCCATAAGTTATTCCACAGTTTTTTCTTCAGTTTTTAATTTCTTAATTTTTATTTCTCAAAAATGTATTTAATTTTAAGTTATTCATTACACTACTATTATTTATTAATGGTTTTTAATTAGTTATTTATTATACTACTTCCTTTTTTATTAATTATTTCTTTATCAGTTATTTCTTATCAGATATTTTTTATCCATCAGCTGTTTCCTTAATTATTAGTCTTTTTTTAATAGATTTATAAGTTACTGATTTGTTTGATGATTGCCACATCTACATGATTTCCTCACACAGTTGTAGTTCTATTAAATATTTACTTTAAATATATTTAAAATCCTTTTGTTTTTTTAACCCACGAAGGAAACATGTTTATCATGAAAACAGTGGAGTTTCACCTCAATAAAAAACAGCGTCTCAGGGGTTTTATATAACACATGTTATACATGTTATACATATTCCAAGAGTAAGGGGAAACCCTTCCTTAAGGGGGGGACGTTATGGTATTTTTTGAAACCTGTGAACATTGAGTTAAACTAAAAGCTCAAATAAATATCCTAAGATTAGGAGAAAACCACTTGATAGACTTACATTTTTGGTGGCCTCGGACAACAGCAACTCTGTCCGCTCCACCAGTTTACGGAAGGTCGGTCTCTTCAGAGGGTCGGTGCTCCAGCACCACCTCATCACCTCGTAGCTGGAATAAAACCATACAGATGAGCGAAGGTATGTGGACACCTGATTAGGGGCTTATCAGACCATCTATTTAAAGTCATTATGCAGAAGCACTCTAGAGCCATGGTTCTCAAATCAGCGCGCTACCTGGGGGTCCGGGAAAAAGTTTGCTATCAAATAATAAAGTTATTTATTGTGGAGAAGAAATGCTAAAGTGTTAACTAAATCACACTGTGTTCATTCTTCATGCCTACATAACATTAACCAATGACACACACTATTCATAAATTATGTCAAGCTGTCAATATTCACAGATTATAAATCTAACAATATCAAACCAATTCAAAGCTTATAAACATCAAACTTTATGTCACCAGTGGTGTATAGTAACAAAGTATTTACTTCAGAAATTTTTTTTGGGGGGGTTTAAATGTTTTTGGCAACTTTACATTTGTTCCACTACATTTCTAAAGAAAATATGAGCTAAGAAATTAAATCCTACAAATTACTATTTTTTATTCAATCTACAATTTAAAACCTCATTTAATCAATTAGCCTAGTTTTAAAAAATTGGCTGGCAAGATAAGCAAGGTTCTCACTCTCTTCCATTGTTCCTCACTCTCTCTCGCTCTCATATACACACACACACACACACACACACACACACATATATATATATATATATATATATATATATATATATATATTTCACAATGCTTGATACCATCATTATATAAATAAAGTAATTTTAAATTATTAATATACAATTGTTAATATATATACACTTTATTATTTTTGTTCAGTATTAATAATTATTCTACGAGCCCAGTTCCCAGCCCAGAATTCTTTGATCATATTTCACACCCGGTATGATGGACCACTTCTTACATTTCTCTGGGAGCGAATTCCGGCTCACTCATCCTGTAGCCGTCCTGGATCATCCTGTAGAACTCTGAGCCGACCGGAACCCCGGGATACGGGCTGTTACCTGCAAAGCGGGTGAAAGTATGTAGATCTTAATTTTGAGATTTTTTTAATGGGAAAATTTGGCAAAGTCAGCGTGAATGATACCAAGAGAAAAGATTTCCCACAGCAGGATGCCATAGGACCAGACATCACTCTCAAAGGTGTAGACACAGGAGAAGAGACTCTCTGGGGACATCCACTTGACCGGGAGACGAGCCTAGAGGGACAAGAGTGACCGTTTATTTCTGAGGTAAGTACAAAGAATTTTACAAGAGGGGTGGTGCCCTCTGTGGTTGGATTAAAGTTTATTATTTTAACTCAATAAACAGGATTACCAATCTCTGAAATGACTATATTTGGGTTTGCAAAGACTATTCTCAAGTAATGGCTCACATTTCCTCTCAGGACGTAGCTGGAGTCCTTGGCGATGTCTCGAGCCAGGCCGAAGTCACAGATCTTGGCCACCCAACCCTTGGTCAGCAGGATATTCCTGGCGGCCAGATCTCTATGTATACACTGTCCACAAAAAAAGAAAAAACGTCTGTAAATGAACGCAAATAAACTGGGTTCTGAACTTGACTCAGAACTCAGTGTACATACGTTTTTGGATGTGAGGAAGTCCATCCCTTTGGCGACCTGATACGAGAAGCTGAGCAGATCTTCCATGTCCAGGGACGGACCATCCTTATCCTCACGACACTCTGTAAACAGAAAGATTAGCTCATTATATTTTGATTTTGTGTGTATGTGTGTGTGTGGGGGGGGGGGGTGTCATGCTCGTGTTTGATACCTGAAATAAGAAGATCTGTTGGTTCACCTTGTTGATTTGATCTCTGCTGGTATGATGTCATAGGCATGTAGCCAGAATCAGGTGATTCCCTAACGTAGACATGTTTTTAAAATAAAAAAAACACATCAAGCATTTAAATTAACACTGAATGTGCCATTATTTTATAAAGAAATAGCAGTTTTCCAGTTTGCTGGAATTGTTCTAATGAGCACTTCTGTAACACCTACGAAATAAACAGGACTACTTCAGTTTATCCTGCCAGTCTACTGTGTATTGACCACAATAAACACCTAACAGTTCTTTGGTAATCTCCCACCAATCAATCAGTGAGCTCAAGCTTCAGCTGTATCAACTATCCAACATAGCGGCGCCCTCAAGCGAGGAATTTTGTTTACAAATAGTTGTTTTTAATACTTGTGATGGTTTTGAAGAACCTGTGCGACCTACAGCAAGTGGTAAACAAACTTCATTTATATTAAGAACCACGAACGAGAGTAAATTCACTTTTCTGGTGACAGATTCCTGCAGTTGGATGTAAACAAACCGCTGCCTAAGATTTTTACCTGCAGATAAAATAACACATGAACCAAGTTTTCATAAATTTTTTAATTTGTGTTTGTCACAATCACTCAAAATGATTAAAAAGAATAATAAATTGCATTTATTTTTTTTAAATGTAACATACTCTGATTTGTAAATAATAAATTATAGATTTTATTAAATGATAAAATATGTATTAAATTGTAAAATATTTTTTCCATTTTATTTTGTATCAATATTGTATTTTGACAATAATGAAATGTGAAATATTTACTAATGAAAATCAAATATTGTATCTTTATTGTTATTATATTTAGCAGTCTAGCACCTGCACTCGAGCCGTTAGTCACTAACAGACTCTCCCCTCACTCTCACCTGATGAACTGGCCGTGATTCAGTAAATTTTTATAGTAGCTGCCTCCCGTCTTGGAGCTGAAGAATGCCTCACGCTTCCTTCTGAAGAAGTTCAGCAGGTCGCCGTAGCAACAGAACTCCGTGATCACCAGAACTGGGCCTGTTGTGGAAGCAGGAATGAACAAAAGTATGTGGACAAGCCTCATAATAACTGAGTCCAGTTACCTCGACTACACACTGCTGCATATTACAAACTGAATACTGCATTCTGCACACTACAATCAGTATATATTGTACACTAAATATTACATACAGAACACTACATATTATATACTACACTAGATGTATAGTGCATACTACCTTCAGTATAAATACTATGTACTACATATCACTCATATTACACATACTATACAAGCCCAGTAAAATAGATGAGCTTTTTGTTTATACAAGCACAGAAGACGTGTAATCACCCGTTTCAAGCAGATGACATTGTCAAAGAAGCTGAATGAGCCTCTTAGAAAAAGACTTGCAAGGCCATGCCATGAGACTACCTCCACTACGTTTTACAGAGAAGCTCATATGTTTGGGATCATGAGCAGATCCTTTTTCCAAACTTTCTCCTTTCCATTATATTGCTTAAGGTTCAGCTTTGTCTCTTCAGTCTTCATCTTCTTTTAACTTAACAGTTGCTTGTTTTTCACACACAGGCAGTTCTCTGGTTTCCAGGTTCATTACGATTAATTATAAACACACAGTCTGCACAAGCAAAACCCAAATCTGGAACCGAGCGTAGACTGTCAGTGTCATTGTTAGTTGTCTGGAACATGAAGGTCACAGGTCATCAGGACAACAAAACATGTTCCAGTAAGAAAAACGAGTTTAGATCCAGATGTAAATACCCCGAAATAAAAACTGAAATATTCATCTTACAATGTCGAACACAAATGCTTGCAGCCGAAAGCAGAAAAATCCGCCTCAGTCAGTATATACTACATTTTACACACTAAACTGAGTATATACTACATATGACATACATATTACATAATGCACGTTATAAAAAAAGAATAGAGTCAACTCTACTTAGGAGACTGATGTCTTTTGGAGTACAGAGGGAACTACTTAACATTTTTTTCAACACTGTGGTGGCATCAACCATTTTCTATGGTTTGGTGTGCTGGAAGCAGCAGCATGTCTTCAGCAGACATGAAGAGAATAAACAAACTTATTAAGAAGGCCGACTGTCCTCGGATGCCACTTGGACCCTGCAGGAGCATGCTAGCCAAGCTAGTATACGTGCTGGAGAATAATTCCCACCCCATGCACGAGACTCTGGCATCACTGTAGAGCTCCTTTAATGACCGGCTGCTTCATCTGAAGCATGTGAAGGAGAGAAATTGCCGGTCCTTCCTTCGTTCTGCTGTTAGACTTTACACCACTGCTCCCAGCATGTCATATAATATCATTTAAATACTTATGCCTTATATATACTTTATCACATAAACCATATTTCCATATGTGCATTACTTAATAAATGTGTTTTTTTGTTTTAGTTTATTGCTTATCGTACTTGTAAGTTTTTAGTGAATTGCTAACCCTTTGATGTTACAACAATGTATTTTCCCCTCTATGGGACTAATAAAAGATGATCTTATCTTATACCAAACTAAATCTATACAACATATTACATACAACACTGAATATGTACTACATATTACACTAAGAGTGTACTCGTTCTTACTCTGGCATTCTTTGCTTTCCCTCTTCTCATCCTCAAATACCTGCTGCTTCTTCGGAGTTGATAAGGCAGGTATCTAACCTCCGTGTTCTGGATGGTTCTCCAACGTATTTGTTCGTGTATGTTCTCGGTCATGTACAGTCAAATCAAAGTTAGTCGGACCACATCGGGACACAATCGTTTGTCCTAATAGTCGACTGGTCCGATTACACGAACATGCTCTATGTTATGTAATATAATAAATGTTTATTAAAGCTTTATTGAGAGACATAAACGTATAGCGAATGTACAAACAAGAACTATTGTTGCTTACGAACTTTGTTCATTAAAAAAAATAATTTGCTTTTCAAAACGATCTACAACACAGTGCTTCGATGCTCAGTGTTATGAATCTGTGATGGTTGTTTAGAGACTTGAGATGCCACACACACACACACACACACACACTCAAACAGACTAATTTATACCAGATTTAATAACAGAAACGGAATAACGGAGACTGCATGAACCTTCTCGAGCAGAGATGGAAGATGTCGTTCTGCTTCTTCTTCTTCTTCTCTCAGGGTTTGACGACTGTGGAGCTGTTTGAAACCTTTTCATGTTCTTCAGGAAAAGAGTGTTAACCACCACTGATTTACTAACGTGGTTAAATAAGATTGGATTCTACCAGGCATTAGGAAGCAACAAAGTGATTTTTTCAGAAACTGGATTGAATAACTAGTTAAACTTGTTAAAACTTCTCCAGTCCACTCCTGGTGAGTCTGGACCCTTCGAAGCAACTTCATGCATTTTTTAAGGGAATTTATTCTCCTCATAGTCGCTTTGCTCCGAGACTATGACTAGTAAAAAAGCACTATACAAATAAATATGACTTGACATTGAGACACCCACCTCCCACTGTACAGGCGCCCAGCAGATTGACGATGTTCACATGGTTGCCGAGGTAACTCAGGACCTTCAGCTCCGACATTAAAGCCTCTTTCTCAGTGGAGTGAGCACTCGCTACACACACATACACAAGGAAACTTCATAGGACATACAGATTATGTTATAATAAATAGTCCCGGGTAAAATTGAACTCACGTTTAAGCATCTTAACGGCCACAGTGGTGACTGCACCTGGTGACCTGAGCCCATATGCTGTAGCGGCCACAACTTTACCAAAAGCTCCAGCGCCGAGGACTTTTCCTGCACACATATACACAGAATTTACCAAAAGAGTTCCCGAGTCAAATTATTAGAAATTACCAGATTATTATTAAATCTTGAGTATAAGTAAAAAAATATTTAAATAAAAAGAAACAAGTCTGTCATTAAATCAAAGACACATACATACATACATACACAATGTTTAATATACAAAGAAAAGAAAAATACTAAGAAAAAAGATTCTTAGTAAATAAAATTGTTACGTGCGTGTGTGAATCAAGTCACTGCAGGGGCATCCACAGTCTAAAACAGGGCAACAAAATTATTTATTAAATTAAATAATGATTACCAAAGCGCAGTCGTTCTCTGGGGAATTCCCACTTGGAGTCATAGGGCAGCTGGGTGGGATTGATATAAGTGTAGCTGTTGCCATGGATACTGTCAATCACCTTCCAATGGATCTCATACTTTGGTTTCTAGAGCAGCCACACAAAAAGTTTTCTCATATATAACAGCAAACATCTCATCCATCGGTAGTACTTTGAGATCTTTCCTGCTGGAGTATGTATAT
>JAOTRQ010084030.1:0-11279 GCA_028565875.1 Hoplisoma paleatum
GGGTTCAAATCCAGGCTCTGCTACACTCCGCTACACTGCTGGGTCCTTGAGCAAGGCCCTTAACCCTGTCAGCTCCAGGGGTGCCGTACTGCGGCTGACCCTGCGCTCTGACCCCAACCTCCAGACAAGTTGGGATATGTGAAGAGAAACATTTAATTGTACTGTACATCTGTACAGATGACAAATAAAATTGAATTTTAATTTGATTTGAAATTGACATCGACATCGATATATTTACACACACATAAACTAAAAAAGATACATTTAAGTATTTGTTTTTATATTGAGAATTACAAAGTATCCCCATAATATTTGATTTATGATTTTTATTTAACAGATCATTTGTTTTTAATTTCATTTTGCTTAAAAGAATCCACAGTCTAGTAATAAACCCACAGACCAGTAGCCATTCACAGCTTGGTGGTTGGGCAGCTGTTTGACTATTTTACATGACGACATAATAATAAAAACACTGTACAATTCTTACCATGTTTATTTTGCTGAAGTACAATTATGTCTGTTTTTTATTCAAGAAAAGAGATGATGCAACGTGAAAAGAAGTGGCATTTCTTCTGGCATTTTCAAATGACAAGGGAAGTCAAGAAAATTGCCCCCATATCCAGTTTATGTGTGAAATTGTTCATTATCCCGTGTCGAATTAGGAGAGACAGAGTCTCTATGACATTTAAAACAGATCAGCCCTGCAAAAGCCATGGAAACTGAGAACGAGTCGACAGAAAGGAGAGATAGTGAGTAAATCTCAACTTAAAAGATCCTGCTAATAAACTCAATAAACCACCCTTTTAGGATGCTTGGCTCAAGCTAAGCAGGTAGGTTGTCACAGATATCTTGAGCCATGCTCACTGCAGTACATCCCACAGCTACTAGACGAAGGGTGCGTGAGTGTGAGGGAGTGGTCAACCATGTACATAAATAAATAAGCAATACTAATAGTTTATTTATTTGAGCTTACTTTTAATTTCCTTCACCTTTGTCAGTATACACTTTGTCATGGTGGGTAGTTCTGTCGTTTTACAGCGAGAAGATCCTTGGTTTGATGCCTTGGAAGGCGGTTCAAGTCCTTACTGGTAAGGTGTTGTATGTTCTCTCCAGGAGCTCCAGTTTTACCCCAACAGTCCAAAAAACATGCACCAAGGTCAAATCTGAGACATTGAATGGTTTTAAATGTGCTTCTAGGATGCATTGGCTGTTGCATTGTAGTGCAGGTCTTAAACCCAGATAAATCGGGAGGGGTTTTTTTTCAGGAAGGTTTAATAACTATACCAACTGTTACTAATGGGAGGAAATATCTCTCATAGTTACAGACTTTCTTTGGAATGTTGTGCAGGCCTGAAATCCAGGAATGGATGTTTATTATTAAATGAAATGAAGCTACGCTAATAAAATATGAAATATCTTCTGTGTACCCAAACTGCGGGCAATCAAATCATATAAGGTATAATTAACACTGCAATTAACTTGTTTAGAATTGATGTAGTAAAAAATGAATTATAAGATGCTTCCCTTAGGCTTGTTTATTTAAATCACTTTTTCAGCCTGACTTTCGGGGATTTCTGTTTTGCCCTTCGGCTTTTGAGCGCTTGGTGAAATATAACTTGTTTATCGCAGACATCATTTCTGGATTCTATCCCCAGGTGGAGCAGTCCGTGTCCTCTTTGTGTGGAGTTTGAATGTTTTTGTGTGTTTGTGTGGGTATTTTGAGCTCAGATTTTCCCCAGAATAAAATTGGTGAAAAGTAACCGACTGCATTTACTCGCATTTTATATAATAACATCCTGATAATCAAATATATTATTAGAATAGGTCTATGGGCTCTACAAAACATGGCCATGAAGTTATTTGCACAAATTTACTCACATAAAAAGAAAATTATTTTCATATTCACATAGTTTTGGAACACTTTTATTTTTTGTCATTTAGGGTAATACGCTGTTGCAGGAAACGCTCCACCACCTCTATGTTTACCCTTTTTTCAGTTTTATAAACATTTAATAAATTATCCAGCTATAAAATGGCTCGATTGGCTGCGTGCTGCATTTTAGAACATAAAACACATCACTAGCAGTTAGCGTGTGCTAACCTTAACACAGCTACAAACACAAACTTCTAACATACTTACAGATCATCTGCTGCCACGACCAGTCGGTTCAGAACCCCCCCCACACACACACCCACATACACACACAGTATAATCCTGCTGTTTATACCAAAGTTCGTAAAACTGTTGCATACTAGTGTACTAGAAAACTCACACAGTTCTGGTGCTGGTAGAAGGTGTATGGAGTTGTTTTGTTTTTTGCAGGATGTTCCTTTGTTAGTTTATTATCAAAGCAGAGCAAAACCGTGAATATTTGAGTACTCGGATGTGTCTAGTTCTGGTGGGGGGTTGCCAGGTGATTACTGGGAGGTTTTAATGCAGATCAGGTAGTTATTACATCACAATACCACGGAAGTCAAAACAGCTTGACTCCAAACTACTTTTGTTCAATTTATTAGAATAAGAAGACGACGGATGGATGGATTTTAATCACATTTGTAGTGTTTATAGGATCAGTCAAGACCAACATTGAAATGCACCCCCCCCCACACACACACACACAATTAATTTTGCATACAAATTCCCTTTTAAATGTTCTCAACATTCTTTTTTTATTATATCCAGATTTATAGATGTATATCCACTTGTCCTCTTCGCATCATACACACACACACACACACACACACACACACACACACACACACACACACACACACACAGAGAGAGAGAGGACAATTTTAGAATTTTCCAATCAACAAGACTGCACATCTTTGGACTGTAAGAAGAAACCAGAGCACCCAGAAGAAACCCATGGCTTGCCTTACTCGGGAAACAAACCCTGGACTTCTTGCTGTGAGGTGGCAGTAAAGCCAGATTAAAATCTTAACAAACAATCCCAATCACAACAAATGACAAGTGAAGTTTTTGCATTTGATAATTAAATGAAGTGCGGAATGTTCAAAACATTTTACATTTGCGTAATGAATTTATTAATTTGGGATTGCATCTCTTTCAACTGCCAACATGCTTCTACCACCTAGGTGCCTCTAAATATCCACTGGCAGTTACCTTGGAAACTACATTAAGCAAATCAATGAAGGAAGTGTCACTGGATAGGGAGGGCATACTTCTCTTTTTCCCCTCTCCCTCTATTCTGTCCCCCTCCTATTGCTCTCTCTCAGACTCTCTCTTCCTCTCTCAATCCCTCCCTCCCCTTGCCACACTACTCACATTGTCAGATCGCCTGCTGACAACCACTACCCAGCCTTTTTGTGCCATTTGCCGTCTGATGGAGTTCACTGGAAAGTGGCCCGGAGGTCTCAGATCCCACGGGGAGACGCCGAGCAAGCAAGAATATCCCCTGACTTTCTCCACCATCCCCTTGCTCATGTTTTTGGCTACAGGACTGGCTTGACTCGATCGTCTTTCTGTGTACAAGAACTACAAGAGGAATTGAAGTTTTATTATTTATTTTTTTTTACACAACTGTTGAAAGACCTTGGGATCCTGGCGGACGATGCGATAAGTGTGCACCAACATGACAAACCTGGATGGCCTTGAAATCATCGCTGTCATGGTGGTCATGGGACTTTTCATCAAGGTTCTGGAGCAGTTTGGACTTTTCGATCCAGTCGGGGGAGAAGGTAACTGTCCTGTATTTAAATGTTTCTGTTGAGGTCAGAGAAAGTCTGTCCGAGTGATGAATTGCAGTTGAAGGACAATTAATCAGTCCTTTCCATTTCTCTTTTGTACATTGTCTTAAAGCATTTTAATTATTATCTCATCATAGATAAGTCTTTATCTCTGTCGGATTACAGCTAGAAGGTCATGGGCTTGTAGTCCGAGTCTTTTCTGTGTGAAACTTGGAAGCTCTCCCAGTGTTTGTGTGTGTTTTCTTCCTGGAGCTCCAGTTTCCATCCAAAATGAACATCTAGCACTGATATGTCCTATTATCGCCTAGGTGAGGTCAGAGAAAATCCTGGCATCCTGAGGATCTCTCTATGGTGTAGGTTATGGAGTTCGGTTACTCGCTGCAACTGTTGGCTCTGAAACTTTAACCCAGCAAATGCTGACCCTTCCCCACCCCACCCACTTGGTGCATTTACAGCCTAATCAATAGCACAGCACAAACAGGCTTTGAGTGACTCAATTGATGTCTCAGTGTGGAAATCCGAGTCGTTGTTTTCCATTTACCAGGGGGAGTATTTCTGAAGGATAAGGGCAAATTGTTTGACTCAAGATGGGCAATGTATTTCCGGAGCTTGAGAGCTAATTGTTTTAGTGGTGTTTTCTGAAGGGTTTACACTGGTATACATTTGTTGCTTTATTATTAGATGAGAAATGTCTTATGTTCACGAGTTTTAGTGCTGATTAGAAAATCGGTCAATGATTCCATCTATAATAAATGCAAAATTCTGAACAGCTTTTGTTTTAACAATATTTGTGTTGACCACATTATATTAATCAGATTAATCTGTAATCGATTGTTGTAACTGTTGAACCATTTAGGGAATTGTCTTTGCTAGTTATAAGTCTCAATATAAGAATTTTATAAATCATATTTATTTAAAGTATTCTGCTGTCCACCAGGGAAGGATGATGAGTTCTGAGTCTTTTTTTGTTTTGTGGTTTTGAATTCACATGTAAAAAGCATTATAAAATAAATACAATTGACCTGACTTGGTTCTCCACTACTGTAGGGCCCTTGAGCAAGATCGGACATTGCTGTATGTTCCTGTGATTTGCTGCTGGGCCATCAGGAACAGGTTGCTAGAACTATAATTTTACGTGAAGGACAATAAACTAGCATTTTAGATTACAAATAACATTTTATCATTAAGGACTAAACAATTGCATATTGTCATTTGGTTAGTTGCTTTTAAATGTGACTTGGATGGAACTTTCGGCCCCTTTAGACCCCTTGCAGGACTTTCTTATAGTAGACATGTTTACTTATGTCTGTATGGGTTTCCTCTTAGTAATTGAAATTCCTCTTACTTTCCTAACACATTCCAGTATGTGGACTGATTTTATTATTGTAGTTGTGAGTGCAGGACAGAAATGAGTCTGTAATACCATATGATTACTGATGCCCTGCACATAATGTAGTACACCCCCACCCTACCACCCAACCCACATACTTCCCGCCGCTAGTGTAGTGGGATAGCCTCTTGATCCAGGGCAAATCTAATCAAGTAGAAGTAGTTACTGGATATAAAGAAGGCTCGGTGCCTTAAGGCTTCGACATAATGGATGTCTCTGCTTACTGTCTGTCATGTGCTCAGTGTGTCTATATTTATGTTTACATTTTATCCAAAGCTATTTCCATTACAGTGACCAGGTTAAGGGACTTGCTGAATAAGCAAATGCCTAGCAGGCGTGGTATTAAAACCAGCAACCTTCTGATTAGGGGTGAAGGGGGTTGCTTACAGTTTTAGATGGTGTATGGCCTGCTCCATGCCCGTTGCGAATGAAATGATGAATCGCATCTGCTTTTCCTGTATCATTTTGTGTTTTCTGGCAATATGGCAACCCTTTCCTTGCACTGTATATGACGATTCCCCAACACGTGTGTGTGTACACACACATGAACACACATGCACACACATGCACACACTTTATTAGTCTAGCAGATTGATCATTTAAGCCAGTTCAGAATCCCAGAGCTGGTATGTTTTTGGAACGTCCTGCTGTATAGTTTCCTCTACACATGTATATTAGTAAGATGAAAACCAATAATGTACCTTAACCACTAGAGGTACTTTGGTTTATCATCAAGCATTAATCAGGCTGTATTTACATCTGGAATAATCATGAAATGCTGCCGTGGGTACATGACAAACAAAATCTGCTTCTTAAAATCAGATCTTCCTTACATTTATTGCTTTTGGACACAAATTAGCAAAGTACATTAAGAAGCAGCCACTTTTTATGTGTTAAAGAAGCTAAATTAATCAAAACACAAACGTCGCTCTCCCAGCCCAAACCTCCCCACTGTTACTGATGTGTCTCTTGGCGTGTGCCCAGCTAAGAATATGTGCCAATTCTGGTGGCTCATCTTGAGATTAAAAAGTTAATTTCTTTTCTTTTTTTTCCATGTCTGTGCCAGACATGGCCTGGGCAAAAATCTAGATTTATTTATTTGTCTCCAGACAAAGCATTAGAGCAATAGAAGCTAAGCAAAATCCAATAAATTTGCTAGACAAATTAGGTAAAGTGTTATCTTTAATAGCACTGATTTTAATAATAAGCAGTGGCTTAGGAATTGAAATAAGCTCTGGTGTGTTTTATTGCTACTTCTTTTAAGCTTCATTATTTGTATCCTGTCTCCGGTGGAGGCCGAATTCACTTGTGCCGTGCCTTCAGAGCGGTAAATTATTAATAGGAAGAAGCATGCCAACACTTGCTGCTTCTGTTTAGCACCACATAGCTTAATGTCAGAGAAGTAGAGTAATGAATATGTGTCAAAGTCCTGCCAGGTGAACGAGAGTCAAACTGTGCAGAGGGCATTTCTATTCAAAGGATGTCTGGCTTCGTCTCTCGACGGCAGAGTATTGCAGCTCAGACAGGTCGTCTCCGAAACTACTTGGATCACACAAGAAGAGATGGCAATGGCAATGAGAGCTGATTATTCTTTAGCTGTGACTACCTAGCATTTCAGATCATCTTACATAATCCTGAGATGCTTAAAAGTCTACATCAAAAATGAATGTTATAGGGACGGTTCAGCCATTGCTGGGTCTTTGAGCAAGACCTTTAACCCTGTCTGCACCAAGGCGCTGTATGTTTGCTGACCCTGAGTTCTGATTTTCCATACAAGTTAGGAAGTTGTGCAAAGAATGAATGTCTGTATATGTATATACCATCAATTCATTTTAGCTCATGAACATTTACTTATTTAGATTTATTTATAACTGGTTTGAATATAGAAATCTGCCACAATCCTGTTCCTATTTTTTGTTTGAAGGAGTGTTGTGGTGTTTAAGTGCTTGGTAAAGACAAGAGTTAGTTTTTTTTTTTTTAAGATAGTAAGAGGCTCAGAGGTTTCGACATACATTGAAAGCATGTGTTTGTTGTCGTATTGGTTTATTTTTGGCCTAATTGTCTGTGATTTATTACAAATGGGTGAATAAAATGCTAAAATGTATCTGCTTGTCCTGTTTGACCAGTTTTGTGTTATGCTCACTGGTTGAATAAGTTGAAGAATAAATTGGTTTTTGCATGTTAATATTTAATTATTGATGTATAGATTGTATAAGGGTATGGTATAGTGTTATTTACTTGAAATGTTGAAAACGCTAATGTGCTTTGCCATTTTGAACCTCGTCTTGCTACCAGATTCATGTTACCCATTTAGCCTTTGTGACGTCCATTCATTTTAGCTTTAACTTAATTCGATTTATTTAGAACGTCTGAATAATTTTGAGTAATCGATGAGTTTTTTTTCCACTGGTCCATTATTTGGATTGTAATGGCTTTCTGACAGCTTTATTGGAACAAAGGGTAAAAAATTCGCTAAGAGACCAGCAGGATGGGAAAGCTTGGGCAAGCACTACAAGAAAGAGACAACCTATTAGTTTTCATACATATAGGTCCTATAGATAAATTGACCAGTTTACAAACAGAAACGTTCCTGTGTATAATTCCTAGAATTAGCCGGGTTCCAAAAAGCAGTAAGTCTTAGCAGATTTGTTTTGACTAAATAAGTGATGTCACAAGTATTATTACAGAAACTGTCTTTTGAAAAGCGAAGGTGCTGAATTGAATCAGCAGTTAGTCATGCAAAGTATGTGTTGTTTTGTTTGTACTAAATATCAACCAATTACTCCCCCACACACGCCTCCTCCAAACAATAAAAGTGAAGAAACTTCCCTCATAGAATTATAGAATTCTTCATTGTATTGCGTTTACAATTAAAGTCCATTGCCTAACTGGTTTGCATTATATCTGACGGACACAACTCAACACATCTAAATAATAATGTTGTTTTTTTGTAAAGTGCTTTTACTTGACTTGAAAAATGTTTAAGTGATTATGCAGGTACAACAATCTTTAGTGTATAATTCTCTGGCCAATGTCCTTCTTGTTCTTATGTATGCATCTTAAGAACTAGGAACAGGTATCTTGCAATTCTGTTCGATTTTGGGGTTTCCACAGAGACACATGTTGAGTGCCAAGGAGAATATGCAAATTCTACCCTGTCAGGTGATAGAACTCTGATGATAGACTTTGTTTCTGTGTGGAGATGGTGCTACACTTTAGTTCTACCACTAAAAGCGTTAGTTATTATTATTAATGATATGGGGCAGCACAGTGGCTTGGTAGGTACCACTGTCGCCTAACAGCAAAATGGACCTGAGCGGTCGGCTCGGTGCCATCTAGTGCACATAACTGAAAAATCTTTCAGACTGTTAATTGGCTAGCATGGCCATTAGGGGGCGGATTCGTTCAAAGGCCCAGATTAAGTGATACACTAGATTTGTTAAATCTATGGGTGGCGTAGGGAAATGGTGGGGTAGTCTAAACTCCCGGTTCGAATCCATCACCAGCCCAAAATCCTCACTACTTTTAAAATAAATATATAATTATATATCCCACTGACTATCAAAGGTGTTTATCATTGATGACTAAGAATAGATTTTAAACCTTAAACAGTGTATCAAGCTGATAAAGCCTAGAACATGAATGTATAATAATAAAAGGGAGAATATTTACTTCCATTACTGTGACAACCACATGAACTAACATGTAAACAATGGTACCTGTTCAAAGTGCAACATTCAGCCAATATCCTCTAATGACCTCAACACGTAAGTGCTCGGAAAATGGATTCAAATCTTAAAATAATCTGACTTGTGCGTGTACGTTGCTACTCCTAACATTCGCCATGGTTGGCTGTGTTTTTATGATGTCACACAAAGGTGAGCGCCGTTAACTTTCACGAGAGTTCACATTCAGTTCAGTGTTCACAAAAATATGAACACATTCAATGAACGGTTCATGAACAGTAGTGCAAACCAGTGCATTGTAGGGTTGGACCCAATCCCGGAGAAATAAAAGGTTTGTGTCAGGGAGGGCGTCCGGTGTAAAAATGATGCCAAATCAATAATGTTGTGGATGCAGCCAAAATGATTAACATTTAAATGATCTCATAGGAAGAACGTTTTGTTCAGTCACAACTTTAAACAATAGCTTAATCTATTTCATCTTCATGGCTGGGAACATTGCTGGGGGTGTTCTGTGGAAAATATTAAGATTAGTTTCACTCTGGTGTCTGGCTAGTTATTAAAAATGCATGGAGCGAATAGAAATCAGAGGCCTGTCATCACAAAATCTTTCGAATCAAACTTTCATGTCCAGGACCAGCAGCAGCTATTAATCTTATCAGTTATACATTGAAGCATGTTTAATAGAAACATGAGCTCTGATGGATGGCACTTGGATTTCGTATCGTTAACATTCCATAATGAAATTAATCTCACATTTCTTTCTCTGTCTGATCCTCTGCAGTCCATTAGTCCCTCTTGTAATCCGTTTGTGTGTTAGCTTGATTACTTTGTAATTGTGCTCGTGAAGAGCTTTTTAAATCGAGTAACAATTAAGACGGACTGCCAGACAGGGTGCTGTTGTAATCACACGTCTACTTCAGCTAAAATTCAGGGTGCAGAACATGTTTGAAAAGGTAAGATTTAAAACCACAACTAAATCTTTTTTTTTTCACTTTTGTAACACTCGCAGAGTCGAATAGACTTTTTGACTAAATTCTTTTTATTAATACTTAATACTTTTTAATATACTCATACTTGCATTATAAATTCAAACAAATACAAAACTGTTTGTGTTTGAGCTCAATAAGAAATTAAATAAATTATGGGTGCAGAACGAGTTTGAGTACATCATGTTGTTTAATAGTTTTTACTAGACATTTCTTTTGCATTCTATTAAACTATGAAGTGAAATGTATGAAATTACTTACTAAACAAAAATATTAAAAACACCTAAATGTTTTGTACTTTAGATTCATCAAAGTAGTCCCTTATGGCTATGATGACAGCTTTGCACTCAGTATTGCCATTAGTATTGTCAGTCAGCTTCGTAAGAAGTTATCCGGAATGGTTCTCCAACAAGTTGAGGAGATCACAGAAGTGCTGAGAACTTGTTTACTGCTTGACCATCACGCTGAGATTTTATTCATCTTAACTGGGATTAGGTCACATGATCTGACACAGCACTATCACTCTCTGTCTTGGTCAAATAAACCTATTATAGGCTGGACATGTGTAAAATGTATATACGGAATTAAATTTGAAGTATGTCCATATCAAGTTTGGTTTGTTGCACCTTTCTCATCATTTGTTCTTATTATTGCAATAATCTGGTATGTAAAGTAAGAGATTTATAGTCATTTCCATCTCCTCCAGTGTTAATGTGTATTTACCAGCCTTAAAGTTCATTCAGTCGAAAATCCTCCACCAAATAGTGATTATTTATATGAAGAAACAACGACTCTCTGTCTGTCAGTCTGTGTAATTGTTTTTAAAGAAATAACACGCGTGTAAACAGCTGCTGTCCTGTCACGAAAAATAACTCAATGTAATGATTTCAGCCAAAATTGAAACATCTTAGTTTGGAGTCAAAGCGCTGCTACAAATAAAAAAATATAGCATTTATATTTATAGTGTGTTTTGTATTCTAGCCACATGTGGTGCCCAACATCATTTTCTTCTTCAGACATAATGTAAATTTTGATCCAGCAGTTAAAGACGTGATTGATTGGACAGGACGAAAGGCAAAAAGCCAACGCCGGCCGGTCCTCTTCCCCATCTGTCTTCTGCTGTGCTGTACGTGACTGATGCTGGTTAGCTAGATGGAGTTTGTAGGAAAGAGATCTGTCACATAGTTTTAGCAGTTTTTCTTTGTCATTAGATGCCGTTATGCTGTATGAAGCTGCTTCTACGTGCGCTGCAGGTTTATAGCTCGGTTTTACTGGAATGGTGATGAGGTGAATGAAGATATAACAGCTGGAGTTTGGGCACAGATGTTGCACAATTTCGATTACAGGTTATTTACATTTTGTAGATACTTACTCTGACGGTATTTACAGTTCTGAGCCATTATAGTTGTACACACTAGGGCTGTCCACGACCAAGGATTTTGTTGGTCGACCAGTGGTCGTCATTTACTCCAACTAATTGACTAGTAGTCGACTAAAAATACCATT
>JAOTRQ010084039.1:0-11279 GCA_028565875.1 Hoplisoma paleatum
TCATTGGTAACTTTCACTATTATGAGCTGTTTTTAGAACAGGCCTGCGGGCGACTCATGAGGTCCTCGCGGGCGACCCGGTGCCCGCGGGCACCACGTTGGTGACCCCTGTTTTAGAGGCATTGTTCAAAACAGAGAAGAAAGCTTTCACCTTTTATTTATCATACTTACTGCATAAATTCATTATATGTGTGCATATGCACACAAGTATAAAGTTTTCTATAGTAAGCATTTCTATAGGTTTTATACAATGAGAGTTTTTACCCCTGATATAGATAACTGAGATTTTTCTTTTAGGGGAAAACCCAAACAGGGAAATCCATATCTAAAATGAGCAGGGTGCTGCTTAACTTGTCAAATGTTCAAAGTTTATTTAACTACATTGTCACAATTATTTTGATGATTAAACTTTGTGAGATTAATCTTGAAGATTTTTTTTAAATACCAATTTTCATTTTCATCTTTTCTGCGAGCAGCATAGTGGCTTAGTGCTAAGCACTGGGTTCGCATCCAGGGTAAGGTGTTCTGATGCTGTGTGGAATTTGCATCCCTCTTCATATCTGTGTGGGATGCCTCAGTGTACTCTGGTTTGCACTCATAGTCCAAAGTCATACAGTCTGGTTATTTGGACATTTGGAAATACCGAAATTGTCCTCTGAATGTGTGAGTTTCTGTCTGTCTGTCTGTCTGTACCCTGTAGCAGACTGGTGACCTGATTAAGTGCTTTGTGTATTCACCCACCATGAGCCTAAATAAGATTAAGCAGTGGTAAAACAATATAATCGATACATAAATAATGGATTTTTTGGCCTGTAAGTAATGTATGTTCTGTCCAGTAGTGCTTAAATGCAGCCATCTCTCTGTATTGGTGTCTTTCCGTACAAGCATATGACAGGGCATCATTAAAAGAAATTAGTGCCATCTTATACTTAAGAGTAGCACTGCTTTAATTTTGCCAAATCGTCCTCCTTTTTGTGTGTCTACATTTTGCTGTTGGCCAGTGATTAATCTGGGCTATAACAAACTATTATCTTTTAATGGTCTGATTACCATAAAGTCAGCCCAGCCTCGTTGATATGTTGAACTGAACTGAAGGATGAAGCAGGGAGATTGAAACCAGGCCTCACTTGTGTGATTTATTAGAGTCCTCAGGTCTGTTTATATTCCGGTTGCTAAGAGAAAAACAGCACTCACAAGCGGGTTTCTGCATGCGGCTTGACAAAGATCAGCCATGATGATTTTTATTTGAGCTGATCAGTGTCTGGCTCTTGCACTTGTTTCCAAGTACAGCACAAGGCAGGTGTTTCCCATGGCAAGCTGAATGCATGTGCTTTGTAAAGGAAATCATTAGCGGAGCAATGCTAACCTGCTGTCAGTGCTTTATTCAGATGACAGGATTCAGACTAGCTCATTGCACGACTGTTATTTGGCATAGTTAACACAGAGAACGTGGTCTCTATGGTCCGTTTTTACCTATTTGACATTTGATATTCACTAAGATCTTACTTACAATGACTTGCCCGTATCGATGTCTAACATTTCCAGCTTATGTTTTTCCTACAAATAACGTCTAACAAATTAAGAAACTTTTTTTGTTCGACCTCAAACCTTTAAGGCTTCCCTACACTTGGCCCAAGTGCTCCATATATTCACCTTAACAACCACACCCCTCGCCTCCCCACACGTGCTCTGTAGATATGTGAACCATCATCTAGAATTATAAGCAAGACACTGGCTTGGAGTAGCTTCAGCAACTTCAATGGCTCCGAATTGCTTTCTCGCTTTCACTTTTCTCCCTTTTTCCCCACCGCTGTGCACTGAGACAAACAATACCATTCTCTTATGTGGTTGGAATTTTTTCAGTCCAAATGCTAACCATTTGTTTGTCTGTTCGCGCCATCTCTCCCACTCCTGATTACGACAGATTTTAAGCATTTTCTAAGACCTCACACGCAAACTAAAAACATGGCAGCCATTGCTGCAATTATCCTTCTCAGCAGCATTCCTTTATGCATGGAAGTGCCTCTTCTGCTGATTGGTTGACTGGCAAGGGGAGAAGGCAATCGGAAAAGCTTAAGAGTTTAGACCATCCCTGCTCTTAGACGCAGGAGCATAGTTGAGTTCTTAGCATTAATATCTACTGAATTTGTCAAATTTAAGTATTATCGTTTCAGCCAATAGCCAAAAAACATAACACTACTCACACCACACAGCCAGTTATCACAGGTCAGCATTATCAAAGAAGTATAACACAGCTGGGAAAAAACTGGACATGCTGCATAAAAAAATAAAATAAACTATATGATATAGTTAACTGCGTGCAGTTTTAAGTCAGTCTAGCAGAACTTGTAAATTCTATTTGAGTTTTATTCATTTAGAATGTATACTCTTTTACACACAGTGAAATTGATCATCTTTATTCAACTCATTTCTTTGCAGTGAAACCACTGCAGCCAAAGCTTTATACTCGCTATGGCTTTGAATGTTGTGTCCCCAATTATTTGGAAAACCAAGCCAGCAGGAGAGGCAGGAGATAGAACCCAACAGTCACCCCTGTCAGTCAACGTCAAAGTATTATATGGAGATGAAAGAACATCTTCTGGGCAGACAAATATTTAGGATACACTCAATAAATCAGTTATTTAAGAAATTTGCCAAACAGCATCTAAAGGCAAGAAAAAAATGTTCTCTTTAGTATGAAGAGCAAATTATATGTCTGGTGAAAAACAGACATATGACATTTCCTGGTGACATAATATCATACCAGTGGTGAAATCTGGAAAAGACAGTTTTACATTATTTAGATGCTTCCTATCAGCAGATGCTGTGAAATATGTAAGAAACAGAGGGTCTGGTGAATGCAGCCAGAACCTACTTAAAGAGCAAACACAATCCAACAGTTTCCCTGTTGACCCTTCAGGGACCTAAAGCATTCCGGTGTTCCAAGCTTTTATAGATCTAAACGCTATAGCTACAGCAGTTGCAGCTAAACTGATTTTAAAGTCTAGAGTCAAAGTGCTTATTTGTTTCTTTTTATTGTTTTTCCTTTTACCTAATTTTGGAATTTTAAGGTCAGATACATGTTACACACAGTTCCGGTATGCATTCTAGTACTTCCCAAAGCTAATAAAGTTTGATATCAATGACTGGTAAGATAGATACCACTGTCACGACACAGCAAAATGGTCCTGGGCTTGATCTTCAGATGTTGAGGTATCAGCCTATTTTGTGTGGCGTAGAAATCTAGGTTTGTAATCTGAAGTGTGCCGGTTGGATTCTGGCACCAAATCCCAAACTGCTCCTCAAGCACAGTGGCACTGTTGCCCAATGTACCAGGCATGCTCACTTCTGCCCAACAGTGAGTGTAATGGTGTGTTTTACTGCACTCGTTTGGTTAAATGCTGAGGGTTAATTCCGAAATGTGTAAAGCACAATGAGCACAACAAAAAGTATTTCTAAATTATAAAATTATAAAAAATACAATTCTAATTAACAGATGCTTGGTCGCACACTGTCCTGTGTGCTTTTTTGTATTATTGTACCCGTTAAAATTTGGGATAGGTTCGATCACTCTTCACAATGGCTTTTTTGCAGGCCAGTAAAAGTCCTTTACACCAAAACAAATCAATCCACTTCACATTGTGCACAGAAAAGGGACCGTCATGCTAAAACAAGAAAAGGATTCAGAACTGCTTCCATCAAGTTGAAAGCATCTACATGACATCATATGCTATACATTTACTTTATATTAGTCTGAGCAAAGTCATGTTGAATTAGTTTATCACATCTGCTAATATCAAATACATTATAGTTTAGTCAAACCCAAGGCCAAAAAGGAGTACACAACCACTATATAAAACTAGCACTGCCACAGCGAGCATTCCTATTGGTACATATTAGATTTCAATTGTTGCCCCTCTCAGTGTGTGTGTGTCCCTTTATATTGTTCCCTGCTGATTCTATGTCTGATTCTCTATCTCGCTCTTAGTTTCTATCTCTCTCTGTATATTTATCTCTGTGTCACATTTTCTCTGTTTCTTTGTCTCCGTTTGTCTCTCTCTCTCCTGAGCATGTAACAGAAGGTACTGCAATACCTGTTCCGAGCCTCAGCTCCACAGCTGGAGACCATAGGAAGGCCACTATATTAAAGAGAAAATTGTATGCAAACGCCCCCTTGTGGAGGCATTATGTCCACACTTGTACATTTCTTGTAAATTATTTGGATCGGTTCAGTTACAGTTGTGACAGAAAATGGTTATTTTGTACAAAAGTAACCATATTAATGGTGGCTTAGTGGGCTAGAGATCAGATCAGGTTGCCGGTTTAAGCTCATACAAAGTTGCCTCTGTTGGGCCCCTAAGTGAGGCTCTTACCCTTAGTTGATCAAATAACATGTGTCCCGTTGTAATTGTAAGTCGCATTGGATAAAGTTGTCTGCTAAAATTAATGTTTATATCATGGACAATTTTTGCATCTGGAGAAAAACCGGAACTGTCGGAGGAAACTGGAACTGAACGTCCATTCAGACATGAGGAGAACTTCATACAGAAAAAACTTGACGGCTACACAGAAGCTCGAACCAACGACCTTGTAGTGAAGAGTTAGCGCTAGCTACTAAACCAACGGGTAAATGAATTACAGAAGATGTGGAGTACAGTACTCTTGAGCCCTCTAGTGGAGAAAAACTAAAATGATTCTGCTGTCTGTAATCCGAAGAACCTTTCAGGCCAAAGCGTACACCAATATACAAACTTATCAACGATCAAATCAACATTAAAATGCTTTACAAAAAGGATTGTGCTGATTTTATTGTATTCTTCCACATAATTAAGCGAAAAACCAGAAACTGAATGTTGTTAGTGATCTCCAGTCAGCCAAGATCATTGCATTGATTGATTTGAGAATCGAATATGGTAGCTCCGTAAACAAAAAAATCTTTAATTTTCAAAATAAAAATGCTTTCAAAAAATGTGCCCCTTTATTGTTGTAGGTCAATGTACAGTCAATTGAAATTTGGCATGATTTTCCTGTCTGTGTTGGTTTACTCTGGTTTAAAAACATGCAGTCAGGTTAATTGGAGACAGCAATTTGTCTACGTGTTTGGTATCTTGTGACTAGCTGTGACTAGATGAATCTTGTGTAATGAAAGACAATTTCATGTCTTACATGTAACCAAAGTGTAAATGTGACGTTATTATAATAATGAATACATTATTTATCTAATTAACAGCTCCTGAAAAAAGAAAATGCATTCGCTTGCTTTCTATAGGCATTTGTTGATTTATGTGTGGGGAAATTGGTAAATATTTATCAATTTGGGCGACATGGTGGCTTAGCGATTAGCATTGTTACATCACAGCTAGGTGTATCAGGTTCTAGTCCTTGTTAAAGCAGAGTTTTCTATGTGGAGTTTGCATGTTCACCCTGTGGCTGTGTGGGTGTCCTTTGGGTACTTCAGTCAGGTCAATTGAATATATTGAAATTGGTGTGTTTGTGTATGTGTACTGCAACAGTTTGGGAACCTGTTCTAGTGTTTAGTGTACAGCATTCATCCAGTGTGTGGGATTATGCACTGGTAAAATTAGATAATGTATTGATCTGCCTACAAATCTTTTTTCAATTTCCACCACTGATTGAAGCACGTTGTGCAATGTTATTAATGTTTAGCAAGATTTAGCTGACAATTGACATGGCGGTGAACCAAATCGACTACGTTTGACTTCATTTCTAGATTTTAACATATTGAAATAGAATTCAACTTTGTAGTAGTTTGTTGCAAACATTAATCAAGCAAAACATGTAATAGAGGCAGAAGTACCAGGTGAATATATGTTAAGTTTCTTTAAAATTACGATATAGTTAACATTTTGTGCCTAATGATGTCATATCCTGAATGTGAATATGAAAGCCGTGTCTACATTCTAGATCTTTCTATATCGTATAACGTGAGTGCTGCGATGTAACCGGATCTCTCCAGAAATGTTATACCTATGGACATCTTTTTATCCCTGTCTGCTAAATTATATATCTTTGTCTAAAATTTTATTGTTTTAAACGTTGAGAGTATAAAACTGTTTAAAATGGCAATATGAGCAGAATTTTACTTAAGAACACGATCTTCTCTTTAGCGAAGTAAAGTTATACCGCCGTTATCTGCTACGCAGCAATCAGGCACACATCGGGCAGCACAATGGGACCTTGCAGCAGTATAAATACAAAAACTCCAGGTTGCGCCGCTAGTAGCCGGGCAGGCCGACGGTCTGGAACGTGTTTAGCTGGCTTTAATTCAAAACACATAATTCGAACCCAAGTTTAAACAAATATAGGGGATTTACATCTCTGTCACAATTCAAAGTAAAGGTAAGGTAGTTGTGTTAGGGTAACAATCATTTGTTTTCTTTTTTAGCCCACATGACGTCGAGTTCAAGCTGTCTAGGCTACCTTGTGCTAGCTTAGCCTGTAGTCCGGCGTTAGCATCGGTCCGGTGCGTTAGCAACAATGCTAATTGCGATGACCGACCGATTTTGTCCGTCAAAGTTTCTGTAATTTTTTTTCATACCTGACACATCACAATCGAATAGATATAACACTCAACTAGATGTGCAGCACCAGTTGCCAATATAAATAATTTAGTTATTACTCAGTTAGCTAATTAGCTCAGTTGGGTGAGAAAATCTGCTAGCAGTCTGGTTAGCACTAGCAAAGCGTCGATGAGAAGAAAGGATGCAGCATGGGCTCCAAATCGAGATCCGTTACAAATAGTTACACACGACAGTTGGGGATTATTTCCATTTGACTTTCGATATTTTTGACCACAACTGGTCAAATCTCTAATTAACTTGGGTATCCTAGTAGGATGGGTTATGAGTTTGATTCAGGAGGCGACACCCCAAAGAATCATCACAGATCCGGATACTGATTTAGCTTTAGCACCACGTTCATTTTGCAGACCCATTTCTAGTCATAACGTTTCTCACTACCGAGTAGAAGACTAGTAGTATTTATAAATTCTTTCTACTGGACTGTTTGAATATAGTAGTAAACGGTCCTGGCTCGATTTTTTTCGCCGACCGTTAGAGGCTTTACATCCGTACCACATTGTCCAAGGCCTTTACAAACCTTAATGAAACTAGCAGTATTTAAAAGTTGTCAAAAACTTAATAGAGCTTGTATGCAGATTAAAAGAATTCAGAGTATTACAATTAAGAGTAACACTGACAGTATCACGAAACACATTGAACTCGATCTGAAACGACAGTGGTCCTATTATTAAAATAATTTGTCTCGATATCACTACACTGATGCTCTTTTTTATTTTGCGACCTAAATGTGCAAATTGTACACTGGTTGTTAAGTGTTTAATTTTTGTTAACGTTTTCTAATAACCATGACATTGAAAATAGTGGTTTCATTTTTATCACTGGCTTGTTTTATATTTTATCAACTGCCAGATTGTTTTTAATCTCCCTTACAATGACACATGCGGCTTTTATTTATTTGTATATGGCTTTAGAAGTTTTTTCCACTCCTTTATTTTTACACAGGAATTATTTTTTTTGCATTTAGTTCAATCCGCTGTTAAACATATATTAACATGCACTATTGCATACACACACTAGGGGGCAGTAGTGTGGCTGCCCTAGCCACAGTACCTGGGTAACAGTTGGGGGTTTGGTGCTTTGCTCTTTGGCACTTAAGTTGGGATGTGTCGGTTTTAGGAATCTTAACTGGTAACGTTCTGATCACAAGCCCTATTTGTTTTAATGTGAAAGAGTTGGCTGGGCCTGGTCTTACAATGCGTTTCGCTATTTAGTGCATGCTTTAAGAAACATCTGTTTATATCAAACACCTGCTGGATTATTTCACTCAGCTGCTGTTTGTCCATCCAGATGCCATCTGCAACCGCTGGTGACTATGCTGTTCAGTCCTCCAGTCCAGAGCTGGGATCTGTCCTGGCGACGTCCGCCCCATCCGAGGCCCTGAAACAAGTGCTTAACATCATCGAAAAAAAGGTCCGCAACATGGAAAAAAGAAAGGTAAATTGATGTTTATTTAACCATCATCAACACAACTAAATATTCTGATACCCATCATGGGTGGGAAATATTAAAGAAAAATATTAAGAAATATTACAATAGAGAGGAATTGCCGATTAATAGAAATACAATCACTACTCTGCAAAAAGTGAAATGCAGTACACATCACTGCTTTTCCATATGTTAAATGAGACAAAATGATAAGCAAAACCTGAAAAACAAACTTTTTGTCGCCTGACTTCTGTACTGAGGAACTACATGAAGTGATTTGCATTAAAAATAAGATAGTCCGAGTTGTATACAGTCCATTGTGAATTAAAATGTAAATGTCGTTCCACTATGTTAAATTAAAAAGGGTTTGAAGTAAAAGCGAAAAGTTAACATTTTAACTTTGTGTTAAAATTGCTAGTGCTAGAATTGAATATGAATCAAAACACACCCACACACATTAACCTGGTGCCCGTTTGTTTTTGTTTTTTAAATTATTTCTAATTATTATTAGATACAGTGTCTGAGGGTTTGTTTTTTATTTTGAATTATATTCTGCACGTTGCTATGGAGTGTTGAATTTTACATTTGTTTTACTCTTGTGATCACATTTCATTTAGGCTCGATTTCTTGTCTATAATAGAGGCGTCACTGTTTGATTACTTATTATTCATGGGGCAGTTTCTTCTAAATAAAGCTCAGAAATATTCTCTGTTAGTTTGGTAGATTGTAGTGGTTAGTGGACTGACATTTTAGTTGAAGTTTTCTGCTATCAACAAAAGCTAAGATGACGTCGCCTCGGTACAGGATACATCCGACTTCACTTTGGCCCTTAGTCTAACTACTTAGATGTTTTGTGAATTATAAAATGCCACTGCAAGTCAGCATATTTCTTTGTGTTTTTTTTGCCTGCCTGCATGCTCATCATGTATCAAGTGTCATGAATGAATTTATGTATGAAACTGGTTTGTCTAGATTTTGCCCTGGATGATGGTGTTTACTATAAAAATTTGTCAGTGAATAATTGAAAGGTTTTCTGCACACTGTGTTTTTACCAGTCTCTTTTTCTCATCCTTTATATTAGAGCAAGCTGGAGGACTACAAGGCACGGAAGAATAATGGTGAAAGACTGAATCAGGATCAGCTGGTAGGTCTTTTTACTTACTGTGCATGCAGTGTATACATTCCACACCGTGTATTGATTCAGATGTTTCAGCCAGACTAATAGCTATTACGTGTATGAACTCTTATGCCTGGCACTTCAAAACTGCATTACTGCTCACAAATGCGACCACTGCAAACTCCAATAAAAAGTTCAGAGATGACAAGCCTGTGGTGCACATGAATGTCTGCTGCAGTTGTTTTAATTCAAACTGTCCACTGCATCTTTTCATTATTTCATTTAATTTCATTCAAACTGTCCACTGCATCTTTTCATTATTTCATTTAATTTCTCAATGTCAATTTTGTGCTGTTGCTGACGTGTTTATATATTATTTACTTTACAAATCCTATTATTTGTGTGCATGAACATAACCTTTTATAGTGAACAGTTTATTGACTCAAGTTTCACTACGATCATACACAAGTTTTACATTTGCTCATATTTTGGTTTGTAGGATGCTTTGGCTAAGGCTCAAGAGGTGACCCATAACCTGGATTTTGCTCGGGAACTTTTGAAGAGCTTCACAAATTTAAACGTGGAGGTTAGCAGTCCTGATCTTCGACATCCTGGGTCATTCGTCTACTTTTAACTTATCCTGTCAGCTTTTACCTTCGTTCTCCTTTCTGCTGCAGATCCAGAAGGCAGTGAAGAAGACGGCGCGGCGAGAGCAGCTGAAGCGAGATGAGGCAGAGCAGAGACGTCTAAAGGCAGTTTTGGAGGTGCAGTATGTGCTGGATCAACTTGGTGAGGAGTCGGTGAGGCAGGAACTGCGCCAGATTGAACAGGGAAGCGATGGACCTCTGTTAACTGAGGCAGAGCTTTCTAACCTTGATGACTTTTACAAGCTGGTCGGCCCTGAGCGGGACCCTAATGTCAGGTGGGTGCAGTACTGGCAATTTTTCATGAATTTAAAGTGTTTATTTGTATATACTGATGGAGACCTGACCTTCTGTTACTAATGATCTGATTTATAAAGCAAGGTGTTTAGTAGATTTTGGAACACATTACAGTGAATGAACTATGCAATGGTTTGTTTTGTATTTTGTAAAATGTAACATTATTGACTATAAGGAGACACATACAGTCTAATGGGGCATGAGGAGTTTTCTTGTTCTCATACTGTAGTATTGTGTGCATATAACATTTTAGTTTCTTATAATTTAAGGGGAAATTCACTTAATTTTATTACAAAAATGCAATGTAAAGACTTTTAAAAGGCATTGATATTTTCTTTCTTTATGTATGGGGAAATAGATTTAATACACAATTAATTAATAATATATAAATGAATTGAAATTGCTCTTCTGTAAGTCAAGGTTTTACTGGATAACGTTGGAAGTACTATTTGTTTCAGTGGTTTTTGACCAGATTTAAGAAAATATTTCATGTAAATGACCTCAGGTTGACTGACCAGTTTGAAGAGGCGTCTGTGCATTTGTGGGATCTGTTAGATGGAAGAGACAAAGCTGTTGCCGGAACTACTTGTGAGTTTTACACTTTCATGTATTGTGTGTGTGTTAGTGTAACACGTTTCCTGAGCATAGGTTATACTTCTTTCTAAATACTGATGTGCTCTGGTTTGTGGGGTCATCGCATTAAGCTAGCCACAAAAATACCTAAACTGTGAAGTGGAATGAACACATCTAGCAACTTTTGTAAGTGAATCTCAATAGATGATCAAATCAAACCATTAGCATTAAATCTTCTACTGTTAGAGCTTTAAGTTCATTAAACTATCTTATGTAAGTGCCAAGTACAGTGAAACCGTTCTATTGTTCTCTTACTAAATAGGCTTGTAGCAGCGCAGTGTGAAATATGAACTAAATTCAGAAAGGGCTTTAATATAACATGATCTCATCACCCAAAATTCCACATTAAGGCACAGGTCCCTAGAAATAGAATGTCACCAGATGCTTGATCACTCTTCCAGAAAGGGTTGTATTTAAATACAACCAACTTTGGGTGCAGAATTTAGCATATTGTTTTTGCTGTGGTAAGCACATCTGGATTTGCACTACAGCAGGGGTCACCAACCTTTTTGAAGCTGCGGGCTACTTTTGGGGTACCAACTAATGCGGCGGGCGACCAGTT
>JAOTRQ010084050.1:0-11279 GCA_028565875.1 Hoplisoma paleatum
CAATACACAATTAGCATTTTGCTAAATGAGAGAAACTGCATTTTCCTTTGTGAACCATAAAGATTATTTTTACAGCTTTATGATCTGATGTGTGTAATGATGATTCAGTGCTGATTTTCATTTTGATTGACTTGAGACCTGATTTGACAATATTGTTTGGTTTAGAGCACCAGTTGAACAATTTTTTAGGCAATAGTTTGGTTTTGCAGGAAGAGTCTGAGATTTTTGCAAATGTAGTGTGTGAATTGGGTCTTGTGTTTACAGTTTGGAAAAACGGTTGCACAGTTTCAAGAAATGTGTCTTAGCAATTGACGAACTGTATTTTTTAATTCATTAAGTCTTTAAATAAATAGATATTTTAAAAAATGACTATAAATTGTTTTTGTTGGATGTTACTAAAGCTTGTGTTAGAATTTTTCACTAAGCTATTTGTTTTATAGATCATACAGTTTAATGTTAAATGAATGTTGAAACTGTTGAAACTCTACCACAAAAACCACTAAATTATCACCCATAAAGGACGTTATGTGTATGACCTGTTGCATTATTGGTGCATCCAGACGAGTTACTCCATTCGACTTTATAACCATCCTGAACACAGCATTTAAGAGGTACAGTTGAAACCTCACAGGAAATCATCTTCTCATTGCTCACTTGGATTTCAGGATATGGAAGGACTGTAATTATCTGCCAGATTACATAGGGCATTGAGTTCTCATATGTTGAGCAGGCGTATTCACCTAAGCAGGTACAAAGAACCATAGAAGTAATTTATATTCCATTCACACTGCAGGTAAAAGAAAGCACAATGGCACTATGATGTATTTCACATCTGCAACAAACACTTAGGCTCAAGAGCTTATAACCATTATTTTAAACCAGCTTCACAAGGCACACTAAAACACTTCTGGCAAACGTCCTTTTGCCAATTCTTAGATTAGAAGTGATTAGATTAGATTCCTAGATTAGACCATTAAGTAAAGTTATTTAACAACATGCTTATTTATGTAAGCATTTGTTTCGTTACTTACTTAACATCATAAACTAAAAACATTACTCACCACTGTGCATAGTAGTGACATTATTGATATAATATGTTTGATTTGTAATCAATGTTTCACCATTGCAAGTCCAGGTTATGGTTTTATTTGTTGGAGTGTTACAAGTCAGGATTACATTTTCTCCAGGATAGATTTGGACATCATTAAAATCCGATTTATACAGTCCACCATGCACTGAAACAAAATGTGAATATAATTTACAAATTCATTATGTAATAAATTATATTGTGATGTTAAGTGGTAGTTTATTTGGTGAGGAAATGGGATATGATAATCATGATACATGTGAAAGAGCATGAGGGTATTAAGTTTCAGAATTCTTCATCAGTTAAACTGAACCTACCACTCTGAACGAATGAATCACTGACTACTGTAAATCCATCTGAAGCAAGAATTAATGCAAGTTTCATGTTTGCTGAAGTCAAATTGAGTTTATCAGTTGATGCTGTAATACTGTAGTCTACAACCACACTGCCAGGTCTGTTAAACACATAATATAAAATATTGCCGTTATTTCCACACACCTTTATCAGGACAGTTTGGTAAAAATGC
Source organism: Hoplisoma paleatum (assembly GCA_028565875.1). Taxonomy (NCBI): domain Eukaryota; kingdom Metazoa; phylum Chordata; class Actinopteri; order Siluriformes; family Callichthyidae; genus Hoplisoma; species Hoplisoma paleatum. The sequence goes on from JAOTRQ010084050.1 coordinate 1,614, forward strand.
CAACAAATGAATTGATTTGTCATTTAAAACGACATTCAAATTTTATCAAATAAATATTTAAAACTATAGGCTTTTTAATTTCATGATTTTATATCAGTTAACAAGTGTTTGTGTGTTTTGTTCTAAATAAGCTTGTATTTTGAAAAATATAACTCTGCATATTCCACATGGAGACAAAGTAACAGAAAAATTCAGAACCACTGAAAACTCGGGTGGCTTGGTGACACTGCCAAAGAAACTCACCTAAATCAGTTGACAAGACACTGGGCATGCACAGACAAGTCATGTGAAAATAAACACAACAACATGGCAGCAAATACGAAAACTCGAGTTTTGAACAAAAGATTTTTCTGGATTGAAGTAGAACTGATTTTATAGTAATGTTTGTAAGTAATGTTTGACTACAAGGCAACTAAACAACAAGAAAGCATTGACAGGCATATTGTAAGAAATACATTGTGTATTACCATAACAACATTATGGTTGCTCACCTTGCACCAAGGATCTAGATCTGAGGCAGAGTTCTTGATTGACTTTCGCGTCGCATCACAAATGTGTCCCCACAAACCTCTCCTACTTGTACTGGTCACTATGTGCCCTGGCTAAGCATTGCTGGGTTTTGAACCAGTGGCCTGTGGATTACTAGCCCTGTATATTGACCACTAGGCTACAGGTGGTAAATGGAACTATAAGAAAATTTAAATACTTGAATAGAATCTCAGATTGGCATTGCTATTGATTATATTTGGGCCAAACAAGATGATTTATGTGTGGCTTTGAATTTAACTGTGGATGCCCATTATACTTGGAAACTTTTACTAATAAACTTCAAATTAATTATGCGTCTCTGTCAGGAATATAAGGGTGATTGCTTAAAACTTTAGTGGAAAGTGTTTATTAATTCCCACAACTCTATTTGTTTAAGTGAAGTTCAAGCAAATTAACAAAATACAGAATTTAGTATAAAATTTTCAGCTTTTACAAATGCCCAATTGTGGTAAATGCATAACTCAGGGTCTTTTTGAACTGTTGAGCTCAACTTTGACTGAACTTGTGTACCTGGATTATTCAGCAATCATCAAGAGTAAGAAATAAAACTGCATGGTTTAAAGAAAACATACACATACACATACCAAGGTTGACCAAGTACACATATTTGATTTTGTACAGTTTTTACACTGGATAGTTCCTGACTTATTAATCCTGTTTCTGTCAAGGCTTGGGAAAGGCACAAAGAAATGGTTCCTGATGATTCCTTTCACATCATGTACTTTCTGTATTTGAATACAGAAACTTTAGACGCTCCTCATACAAGTGTTGTGGCTTTCACAATCCACATACAGCTACCACACTAGCTCACAGACACATGGGAAATAATGTACAGTATTAATATAATTACCTGAAACCTGTAACATTTGAAGTGCCAGTGTAGCCAGTTACATTGCTGTAACATTCATTAATCTGTAAAAAGAAAATAAGATAATATTATTCCTCATGAATACAGATTTTGTGTATGTAGCTGCATAATCCAATGGTACTTAATACAATTTAATAGTAATAATAATAGTGTAAAACTTACTCTTTTTTCAATTCTTCTTTTATAATTTATGTACATTGTTCTTGTAGAGTTGCATAATGTAAGGTCAAAAGATTGATTTAATTTCATTGAAAATGTCAAGACAATGTCTGAAAAAGGTTAACCTAGATTACAATAATGCTATAACATATGTAAAGCATCTCATGCAATTGTAATCCACAAACAGCAATTACTACAAACTGTAAGATTAAGCAGACTGATAAGCAAAGGGATAGTTTATACTATACATTAACAACAACATTAACCATTTAGAGTCTGGGGTGAAGCAAAATCTTGGCGATTGTCAAATAACTGGTGAGTTTTGCAATGAAAAAAATGTGACGTAAATAGAAGCTTCAGTTCTACGAGCAAATGCATCAATGCTACAAGAATGTATGAGAGTTTAACAAAATTTAGTCACCAATTTGCGATTTGTGATAAGTAACTCATTCTGAACATTCTCCTCTTTAAGATGAATGTGTGCTAATGCACTTGTAGTCCGTTCACTGCTAACACCACTGGATATATTTGGTCATTTAATTTTTGACATTTTAGGGGAAGCTGATCGTTCCTTGCAGTATTAGACGAATCGCCACTGATGTGTGTGTGTGTGTGTGTGTGTGTGTGTGTGTGTGTGTGTGAGAGTGTCTGTCTGTCTGTCTGTCTGAAAGTGAAATAAACACAGAAAATTCAATAAATAAGAATAAGACTACATTTAAATAAATGAGGTTTTAAAATGGCACCTGTGGTTTTGATTGTATGTTGTCTAGTCATACTAGTAGTAGTATGTGTAGTTACAGGATTCGTTGTCATGATGTATGTAGTTGCAGGTTGTATAGTTGTAGTTAAGATATCTGTAGTTCCAGATGATGTTCTAGTGATGTATAATGTTGTAGGTTGTATAGTGGCTAAGGTGGTGTATATACTTGATGTTGTTGGGGCTTCAGTTGTGATGGTTTCAGCTGTTGTAATAGTGGGAGCTTCACTTGAGTTTATAGGAGTGGTTTCAGTTTTGATTGGTGTGGGTGCTTCAGTTGTGGATGTTGTTGGGGTCTTAGTTTTGGTTGTTTTAGTTGATTCAGTTGTAGTTGTTGTCGTGGGTTCAGTTATAGTTGTTGTGGTGGTGTCTGTTGTGTTTTTTATGTGGGCTTCAGTTTTGGTTGTTGGTGTGGCTTTAGTTGAGGTATGTTCAGTTGTGGTTGTTATTGGAGTCTCATTTACCGATGTTGTGATGGGTTCGATTGTGGTTATTGTGGGGGCTTTAGTTAGGGCTGTTGGGGATTCAGCTGTGATGAGTTCAGTTGTGGTGGTTATCTTTATGTTTGCTGTAGTAGTTTCAGTAGTAGTTGTTGTTGGTTCAGTTGTGGTTGTTTTTGGAGCTTCAATTATGTTTGCTGCAGTGGGTTCTGTAGTGGTTGTTGATCTGATTTCAGTTGTGGTTGTTGTGGGGACTTCAGTTTTGGTTGTTGTTGTTGTTGTAGCCTCAGTTGTAGTTGTTGTTGTAGCCTCTTTTCTGAATGTTGTTGTTGGTTCTGTTGTGGTTGTTGGGGGTTCAGTTGTGGTTCTTGTGTGGGATTCAGTTGTGGTTGTTGTGGGTGTCTCAATTCTGGTTATTGCTGGGGTTTCAGATGTAGTTGTTTCAGTTGTGGTTGTTGCTGTGTTGGTTTTAATTGTAGTAACTTCAGGTGTGTTTGTGGGGGGCTCCATTGTGGATATTTTAGTACTGTTTGTTTTGGGGACTTCATTTGTGATTCTTGTTGGGGGCTCAAATGTGGATGTTGTGTTGGTTTCAGTTGTGAATGTGAAATACTCCGTTGTGGTTGTTGTCGGGGCTTCAGATGTAGATCTCATGGTGAGTACAGTTATCGTTGTGGTGGGATCAGTTGTGGATGTTGGGGGGGCTTCAGTTTTGGCTGTTGTATGGGTTTTAGTTGTGGTGGGTTCAGTTGGTTCACTTGTGGTTGTTGTAGGGGCTTCAGTTGTGGTCGATTTAGTTGTAGTTGTTGTGGGAGCTTCTGTTTTGATTGTTGTTGAGAATTCAGTTTTGGTGCATTCAGGTAAGGACGTGGTGGGTTCAGTTGTGGTTGTTGTGGGAGTTTCTGTTGTGGTGAATTTAGTTGTAGTTGTTAAGGGAGCTTCAGTTTTGATTGTTGTTGACAATTCAGTTTTGGTGGGTTCAGTTGAGGATGTGGTGGGTTCAGTTGTGGTTGTTGTGGGAGCTCTTGTTTTGGCTGTTGTTGGGGATTCAGTTGTTGTGGGTTCAGTTGTGAATGTTGTAGTTGGTTTACTTGTGGTTGTTGTAGGGGCTTCAGTTGTGGTGGATTTAGTTGTAGTTGTTGTGGGAGCATCAGTTTTGATTGTTGTTGATAATTCAGTTTTGGTGGGTTCAGTTGTGGATGTAGAGGGTTCAGTTGTGGTGGTTGTGGGAGCTTCCATTTTGGCTGTTATAGGGGTTTCAGTTGTAGATGTTTTGGTCATTTCAGTTTTGGTTGTTGGGGCTTCAGTCATGGTGGTTGTGGTTGTTGAGGGAGCTTCAGTTATGGTTCTTATTGTGGCCTCAGTTGTGGATGCTGAGGTGGGTTCAGTTTTAGTTGTTGTGGGGGCTTCGGTTTTGGTTGTTGTGGTCTCAGTTGTGGTTGTTGTGGTGGTTTCAGTTGTGGATGTTATAGTGCATGATGTAGGTGCTTCCATTGGGGTGGGTTCATTTATGATTTTTGAGGTGGTATTATTTGTGACTGCTCTGAAGAGTTCCCTTGTGATTTTTGTGGTGAGTTCAGTTGTGGTTGTTGTGGTGGTTTCAGTTGAGGTTTTTATGGTGGTTTTATTTGTGATTTTTGTGGTTGTTTCAGTTGTAGATATTGTAGCACACATAATTATAGGGACATCCATCATGGTGAGTATAGTTGTAATTGTTAAGGTGGTTTTATTTGTGGTTGTTTCGGTTGTAAATATTGTAGTACACTGAATAATTATAGGGGCATCCATCATGGTGGGTTTGGGTGTGGTTGTTATGGTTGTTTCAGTTGTAGATGTTGTAGCACTCCAACTTATAGGGGCATCCATTGTGGTGGGTTCAGGTGTGATTGTTGAGTTGGCTTTAGTTGTGACTCCTATGGTGGATCCGTTTGTGCTTTTTGTGATGAGTTTAGTTGTGGTTGATGTGGTGACTTTAGTTGTGGTGGTTGTTTGGGGTTCTATTGCGACTATTGTGGCAGCCTCATTTGTGATTGTGATGACCCTGGTCATATAGCCCTCAGTTATAGTTGTTGAGGCATCTTCATTTGTGGTTTTGTTTGAATATACTATAGAAGATGAAACAAATATCAACAACTGTAAGCACTTGGATTGTTAGTGGATTAAGAAAATAAGTGTAGCAATTTTTAATCAATTACAGCAGCCCCCTTCAGTCCTGACCATAAAGACTCTGCATGTTCACCCCTAGCACATAGTTGCTGACCCCTAGTTACATCACTAAGATCTGACAGTCATAATTGGAAAGTCTATCCACAGCTGTTTAAGGTTTGATGGTTGAATCACTTAAAATCACCTATTGGCCATGTAGATTTGACTGTTTCAAAGTTAACGTGTACTCCAATCTTAGCTTGACTGTGCAATGAGGTACTGTTATATGTTTCTCAATTTTTACTTACCCTATACAGTGGAACCTCGGTTAATGACCACAATTCGTTTCTAAAGGTTAGCTGCTATCCGAAATGTTAGCTATCCATAACAATTCTTTGGAGCCATGATTAAGATCTATATTATTCGAATAAAGTACAAAAATCACTAAATAATAGCGTATAGATAAAAATAAACGAACGATCATAACTCAGTCTTGAGTGTGAATGACGCTTGGTCTGAGATGCTAGTTGTGTGTGGGTGACGAACATAGCTGTTCGCAATCCGAAATTTTAGCTGCTATCTGGGGCAATTTTTTTGCTACATTTTTGGTCGTTATCTGACTTGTTTTCTATCGGAGGCGTTTGCTAACCAAGGTTCCATTGGATCCTTCCAATAAGGCAACCACATGTAACCACAGTAAGACAACCACAGTAAGACAATCATGTATTGCATATTACTAACAATAATCATTTTTACCATCATATTTACTTTGGAAGTTATATTTACCTATTTGTAGTGCTGCCTGAGGCTGTATTCCAGTGTTAGATGTTAAAATCTATTTCAGTAAAACAAATCATTTGAACAGTTAAACAAGAAATAGATAAATAAAAAACAAGAATAACATTGAGCTACCAGGTAACCAGGTACCATAAGTCACACTCACGAATTTCAATGAGGTTGGGACTTTATATAAAACAGAAATAAAAACAGAAAACAGTCGATTCTGGTTAATCGAACCACATCGGGACGCGATCATTTTGGTGCTGATTAAACAAACATGCCCTAAAACAGGAAGTGCTATAATGACCAGCAGATGGACGCAAACAGACTAATTTAAACAAGATTTAATAACGGAAACAGACCAAAACGAAAAGACAGACAGTCTGAGCCAGTCTGACCAAGACATCCGGGAAACACAATCTCAAATACAATACAGGTGTATACAGGTGCAGGTACAGGTGCCTTGTCACAATCAAAGAGGGCGTGGCCAGAAGCAGCGCAGCCCCGGGTGTACGGAACATTGTTCCACACACTCTGCATGTGAAGCATAATAATAATAAAAAAAGTTCTTACTAAATTCCAGTCAACGTTAAATCCAGAGTGATCGGATAAATTCTCTTGAACGACTGCACTTGACCAAAATATCACATATTTTGGTTCGATTAAATGGTATGTAGGTCAGAATAAGCAAACAACATTAAACATATATAATAGTATATATAATAATAGTATATATTATAATAATATATAATTTGTTGTTGTACAACTTTATTGTTGTATTAATGTGATGCCTTAAGGAACCCTTTGATGCACTGATGTAGTCCTAAAGAATAAGTGATTGGTTGCACTGGGACTAAAGGTGGACTGTGGAGCAGCCACTAGGGGGACCTGTTTAAACAAGTGGGGGCATAGCGCCCCCCACCCACTAAACCCCTGCTTAGAGGTCACATCACCCACAGAAATCATGATTTTAAATTGTAAACATCTGATTAGGTAGGTATTGACACAAAAATTAGCTTTACCTGTGAATCCATTACGCACATATGAATATGTAAAATGGCGACAAATATCGGGTAATAATTTGGTATTCTGTCTGTAAAATAGTAAAGACAAAAACACTAAGATGTCAACAACTGTAGTCAAACGCTCAATAAAACTATACATTTAACAAAATGAATTATTTTACAGAACATATTACTTTTAAATAAACCTTAAGTAAAAACAAACTCATTTCAAGTTCAGTTTATAAACATTTTCTTAACCCATTAATAGACTGTTTACAGAAAGATTGTTAGTCTACATGTATCATTATAAATCATTAAATTGTATAAAATGTGAACATGTGAACTACATTTAATAATTTATTTCATTTTATTGTTATGTCTACACTGAATATGCACTTACCATCCGATTCTATGCTATAGCCTGAACTAAATGTTGACTCATTTTCAATTGTTATACTTGTTATTACTATTGTTTAAATAATTTGATTTGTTATTACGGTACTTCATTGCCTTTACTGATATAAATGAGCATCCATGATCACTATAGTTTAGCTTTTAAAAAGTTAATTTGAAAAAGAATTGTGGCAGCATTAAGTGAGTCAAGGCCGATGTGCACTTCCACAATTTCTAACTAAGCTTCAAAATGATACAAACCCCAACTGGTATCAACACAGACCATAAGGGGGAGCAAAACGACGACCTTTTTTTAACGCAAAGGCAACAAAAGCAGCTTCAGTAGACAGCGTTGTCTTGTGTCGAGTTTAACTCAACCTTAACACTGTGACCTCACAGCAAGAATGTTCTGGTTTTGATCCACTGGTGAGCGTCCTTTCTGTGTGGAGTTTGCATGTTCTCTGTCTGTCGGTACTGGTTAACTCTGGGTGCTCCAGTTTTCTCCCACTGTCCAATACCATGTGGCATGAACTGGAGAAACCATTGTCTCCAATAAACTAAGCCATTGACCATTGGTCAATGAATGAGTGATTTTGTACTTTTTTACCTATGGAACTTGTATGATGAATAAATACCATTTGTCTGTCATGAATGTAACCATAAAGTGTCAAAGATTATATTAAAAATCCAATTAACAAACTACAATTATGTAGAATAAATAAAATAAGACCATCCAAAAAAACTGAACAAAAATATAAAAGGATGAATGTATTAAATGTATAATTTACCTTTTTTGTACATTATGCTTCTGCTTCAAAAAGTAAATTTCTTAGTTTGAGATTCTGTTGTTGTTGTATATGTTGAACAACCTGAATAAAACAAAAAAAGTTTTCTAAACACATTTGACCTCTAGTTATAAAGTCATGCATCACAAAAATGCAATGATTTACGAAAATAGATTGTTCTGTTAGTATCTAATTAGTTAGAAACAAAAAACTAACTAGAATGTTAGTTTCAAAACATGTATTGTACTCCAGTAGTTAGTTACTGCAAAAGATTTACAACAGCAGAGAGCAAAAATCTCCAAATTATTTGGTGGTCACAAAAATGTATTCAAATTTAACTTACTAATGTTTCATACACCTCATAAATCATAGCTTTAAATTACATAAATAAAAAATGGCATCGACACTAGCGGTATTGACTTTGCATCCACTTAGTAGCGTATCAAATGATGCCCTCTAGTGGCTATAAAAGAAACAGCATAAATCTACAGCGGAATATGTAATACGTATATTTACAGGGGTTTTACAATGAAACTGAAACTTTATTAGTATGGTGTAAAGCTTCTTTTGCGGCCAATACAGCGTCAATTCGTTTTGGGAATGGCATAAACAAGTCCCGCATAGAGGGTTTTAAGCCATTTTTCTTATAGGATAGAGGCCAGGTCACTACGACATGCTGTTGGAGGACGTTTCCTGACTCGCTCCTCCAAAACACCCCAAAGTGAGTCAATAATATTTAGTTCTGGTGACTGCGCAGGCCCTGGGAAATGTTTAACTTCTTTTTCATGTTTATCAAATCAATCATTTACCAGTCTTGCTGTGTGTATCGCCTTCACAGCATCGCCTTCAGGATACAATGTTTGAACCATTTAACTATGCACATGGTTCTCCAGAATGGTTCAGTAGTCTTTGGCAGTGACACGTCTATCTAGCACAAGTATTGGGCCAAAACAATGCCATGATATGGCAGCCCAAACCATCACTGATCCACCCCTATGCTTCACTCTGGGCATGTAACATGCAGGCAACAATCCGGCTGGTATGCTTTCTTGGGGCTTCCTCACACCATTTTCTCTCAAATGTGGGGAAACAGTAACAGTAAAGGTGGACTTATCAGAGAACAATACATGTTTCACATTGACCACAGCCCAACAATTGAACTCTTTGCACCATTGAAACCGACGTTTGGCATTGGCACAAGTGACCAAAGGTTTGGCTATTGCAGCCCGGCCATGTATATTGACCCTGTAGAGCTCCTGACAGACAGTTCTGGTGGAAACAGCAGAGTTGAGGTGCAGATTTAACTCTGCTGTGAATTAAATTCAGGCTTATCTGTAATAAACATATTGTAAAAATTGTACATAAGCTTCATCTCCCAGTCTAATACCTTAACTTACTTGCATACGGCATCACAGTGTGGTACGGAGGATGCTCAGCAGCAGACAAAAGGGCACTAAAGAGGGTGATCAGCATGACCCAGAGGATCACTGGCTGCTCCCTGCCCAGTCTGGAGGACATTGCCACCTCACACTATCTCAGCAGAGCTACAGGGATCATCAAAGACTCATCCCACCCTGGCAACCACTTGTTTAACCTGTTACCATCGGGCCGACGGTACAGGTCACACAAAACAAGAACAAACAGACTCAGGGCTCATGTTTTTCCAAGTGCCATCGTCGCACTAAACAATAAAAAATAAATGCTAGCTAAAACAAAATATTTTAATCTTTTCAAATCTCATGTGCAATAATCTTATGTGCAATAACCATTATGTGTGTACTAACTC
>JAOTRQ010084077.1:0-11277 GCA_028565875.1 Hoplisoma paleatum
TTTTTAACGCATTAAAATCTTTGTAATTAATTAATCGAAATTAACGCGTTAAAGTCCCGGCCCTAATATATATATATCTTTGTTTAGGAACCCAAAGCCGCCCCATTAAGTGTCACTTTATTGGAATCAAATTTACGTTATTGATTTGATTTGTCATTGTTTTTACACTGAATACCCTTCCTGACACCACAATGCTCTGGTTTAAGCAGCCTATTGGCTAGGTGGTTAAGACAATTCATTGCTCACTAAACCTGGTCTTTAGCAGAACAAGGATCCAAAACACATCAGCAAGTCCACCTCTGAATGACTTAGAAACTTGTGAATCTGATTAAGATGCTGTAGCATGTCCTTAAAAAAGGCAGTTCATGTTCAAAACCCACAGAAGGCCTCTGTGACCAAATTACAACATTTCTGCAATGGTGAGTGGGCCACAATTCCTCTGTGGCACTGTGAAAGAGTCATTGGTGGTTATCACAAACACTCGGTTGCTTTTAAGGGAAGCTCAACCAGTTATTAGGTATAGGGAGCAATCACTTGTTCACACAGAGCCCTGTAGATTCAGATTTATTTCCCCCTTAATAATAAAGACCTGTTTATAAACTGTGTTTTGCATTTAATTGTGTTATGTTTGTCTGTTATTTAAATTTGTTTGGTGATCTGAAACAAGCATGCAAAAGAATACAAAGGCTGGAAAAGGGCAAAAAAAAAACAATTCTGTGTATTTATGTGGCCAGTAAAATTTTTGATCATCTTTTGCCTGCATAAATTGTTAAAAAGAAATGTAAAAGCATTGCTTAAAAACATAACATAAAAGTCAAAAAGTACTTTGGCGACACCTGGTGGCAGAACACTCAATGGCGCTAAAACAAATAGTGTACAGTGAATGACATTTTTATGTAATACAAATTTAATGCGCTGTATTTGGTAGTTGTAGCTTAATAATCTAATAAACTCAGTATAAAGTTAGTATATTCAATGTAGGTTTAAAGTTTTGAATGACTAATTCATTCACATTCATGCACATTTGCACCTTTACGTATACTCTATTGCATACACTGTACGTCTCTTTGCACCTTAATATAATATATTTTGTTGTACATTATATGCTTGTATATTGTCTTGCTTTTCATTTATTTTATTTTTTTATTAAATTTAAAGTATATACTGTATGTGTATGCACGTGTACGTTCACTCATGCACCCAAAAAATCCTTGTGCATCGAACACTTGGCAAAGTAAATAAACAAAATAATAAATAAATATTAAAAATGCTATTTGGGTGTAACTGGGACCTTGTGTTTGCCATTTCGTTTTACCCCCATGTATCACATGCGATGAGAATGACAATAATGGAATTGCTATTCTCTGTTTCACCGTTGGGGGCGATAGAAGCTTCAAATCCTTGAATCTCGTCGAGCTAGAATATACACGATAAAACCACCACGTTTCCGAGCTAAACTATAAGCAACATGGCTGATCTGCGTCATGTGGATAAAGATCTTAAACATGGTGTGTTTAACGGTTCGACAACATCAGATGGGATTCGTGGCGAGTTGAATGGCGAGTGTCCGGTTGTTGCGTGTTTAATCCCGAGTTTCGCAGAAGCGTGTAAGATATTATCCGCTCAGTATTCGTGTTTAGTGCTGCACACACACCGCAGACATGTGGCGCTGCCGCCCATGTATTTGCACAAGAAGAGAACTGGAATTCGACAAGAACTCAACGCAGAACTCTTAAAGTACTCCAGCAGGTATGTAGTACTGACATAAACACAGACCAGTACGTTTATGTCCGGTCTGGCCTGGATCTAGAATACTCTATAAAGGCTCATAGTAGCTCACTAATGTCGAGTCGGAATAATGTATGCAGGTACCCAAATATAATCCTCATTTTCAAAACAAGTCTCAAAAGTTATATCAATATCAAACATGCACTCAAACATTCGTGTATGTTAAGATTATGAAGTTGCAATGCAGTGAACTTTCTTTAGGTTGCTCGTTAGGGGTCGCTACAGCAGCTCGTTCATATTATTGATGTATTATATTGTTTTCACGACGTGGTATACAATCTTAATGTTTTTGGAAATGTGTTGTCTTTTTGTTTTATAATGTCTGGTTAAAACTTATTAAAGAGTGCAATGTAACATTATCAATTATCACGGTTCTTACATGATTCTGTTTTTAATTTTGCTATTCTTTCGGATTGTATAAACTTAAATATGGGAATGTCTGCTGCTAACTATAACAATTTGCTACTTTATTAACCAAGTGATCTCTGTTTGCATTATTTGTCTGTCTGGGAATTTATTACAAAAATGTTAGTGAGGTTGGGCACGGGCGTATTTACTGGACAGTTATTTAGTCTTTGACAGTTCTACAGTCATAATTGTATTGTGAGTTAACCACCATTTCCGATGGATTCACTGGTTAGCATTTTCTTAAATGTCACAGCATTAAAATGTACCTTTTCTGGGTTAAAGGGCCCCAACAGTGGTAACTTGGTTGTACTGGTCTTGAACCGGCAACCTTCTGATCGTTAAGGTGATATTAAGATAGAACTTTATTGATTTTATATTGCAGCGTCATGATACTGAACATATTACAGAAGGAAAATATTAACAACACATAAGGGGCTTGAGCAAGAGCAGCAAAGTATCATTGCAGTAAAATATGTCAAAGTAATAGATTTAAGACAAAAATGAAGCTGTTTATCTGGTAAATTAGTCTGTAGTGACTGTCAGAAGTATTTACTTCAGTGGGAATAAAAGATCTGACAATGTTAATCATAGTCCAATTTACTATTGTTGAACTATTTGCTAATGCGTTATGTAGTTTTATTTGTTTTATGAAGAGCTGCTTTTGTCCCTGTCCTGCATTTAAAATGTATGTACATGCGTTTACAATAGCACTGACTAATACAATCTCAACCACGACATCACATGACCTTATCAGTCAGCCTGTAAGTGGATTCTGGGTAAACTGTTTTAGACTGTTTTTATGGACTTGTCAAAAACCCCTTGATACCAGACACTGATACTACTGTACATTGATATATAATTGAACAGGAAGTTTTATATCTAATATCAGCAGTTTTAAGGTGTCTTAGTTTAAAAACACTAGTGATATGTGTTATAGAGGCTTTATTGTAAATATTATGATGGTGTGTGTAGAAACTGGAGAACTGAATTTATGGACCAGGAATAATAATACCTACAGAGGTGTTGTGGTTTGGTTCATGACCAATTTATTTTTATTTAAATTTTAGTTTTTGTTTGAACTGTAATGTCAACAAGTACTTGTTATGACAAAAGTGGTATCAGTGCCTCCATGTTAATTACTTACATAGAGTTCTGACCAGTGAGACGAAGTGATCTGTTGCTTTTTGTTAGTCATTGATGTTTTTTTTTTCCAGTTTAAAGGGTGTACCTTTGGCCTACGATGACATAAAGATTGTAGGAGAACGAGGGGATATTTTAGATGACCAAGGCTACATTCACCTGAACATTGAGGCCTCTTTTGTGATATTTAAACCAAAGAAAGGACAGAGACTATTGGTATGTATACTCACTTTTACTTTAATTATTTACATTTGAACAGTGTAAGGCTTAAAACTTAACTGAAGTTAGATTTTAGTTAAATTATTTACTTTTTAAATTTTTATAGTAGTTTTTTTTTCAGCTGTGAGATTAGGTTATGTTTATATTTTGGATGTTAATGTATTTTTATATGTTGAATCTTAAATGTATTTGTGTAATTTCTCGTGTATAGGGTGTGATAAATAAAATTGGAATGGGTCATGTGGGGTGCTTGGTTCATGGCTGCTTTAATGCAAGTGTGATAAAGCCTGCTAAGCTGACTGTTGAGCAGTGGAGAGACTCTGGCTTGAAGGTGGGGGACAGTTTGGAGTTTGAGGTGTTACAGCTGGATGCTGATGTGGCTGGAGTTCTCTTGATTAGAGGAAGATTAGACAAATCCAGGTATGACTACATATATAAAAAGTCTGTATAATGTATTGTGTAAATTGTTATGGTTATGGTAATTATGTTATTTGGTTTTAGGTAAATTATAGCAATTCTTTCTTTAGATTCTTGATTTTTGTATACATGCTTTACTTGTAATTCATTTGTATGTGATCTGTATTTTTATTTGTGTGTACAGGATGCACGAACTCGTTGATTCTTTCAGCAACGCATTAACTGTAGAACAGGGTGAACATGTTGAAACCGAACAAGCTACTGAATCGGACTTGAACACGGCTGGAAAAAATGTGGACGGTACCAACATATTAAAACAAAAAAAGAAGAAGAAAAAAGATAAAATCCAAGAGTTTACGGAGGACATAAACAATAACCAGACAGATGTGTTTATCGACGATGGTCAAGTGATGGAGAGGGACACAGATTACAAGAAGAAAAAGCAAAGGAAGGATAAAACTCAGAAATTTAATGAAGATATGTCCCCCACCATGGATCTTCCAAACAGTGACTCAAGCGGCTATATCAGTGATAAAAGCAGTAAAAAGAGACCGGCACAGGATATTGAGGGTCTCCAAGATGACATCCCTGTTGCTAAGAAGAAGAAAAAGTTGAAGTGATTTCTTTCATTTTCATTTGACATTTTAAATTTCACTTGATCGTGCCTGATTCTATTCCATTTATCTGTGCTGATTGTGTGAACACAGACCTCTGCCCCAATGCACAGGTTTGGAATTAACCAGAACATCAGTTCACACGCACAAAAAAGTATTGTTGGCCATTTCAGAAGAATGGATGATCTCTAGTAAATCTCACTGTTTTATTGATATTTTATTTTGATGTTCAAAAAGCTTCTGGACAGGTTTCTACATACAGAGTATATAATGATGCAATAAATAAACAGACATGTTTTGGCTAAAGGACAGTCCAGGTTTGATATTTTCATGAAATGTTGACAAATCTTTGTTTTTGCTATTTTATAATTTATTATGGATTCACCAAGATACTTGGATAGTTTAAATTATTTTGTTTTCATTATTATAATTCTTTGAGTGGAATGTGTTTTCATACATGCAATGTTTAAAAATGACAATACGTTAAAAAAATCTTTAGTACTTATTGTTTTTGTTGAATATTATTTTATTTTTGGACACCTAGTACAGATGAGCATCACAAAAATCTAACCTGTAATTTATATAAAATTTGAAACAGGTGCACACCAGTGCTGAGAATCTGAACTACCGGGTTAGAAATCTTTGCAAACTTTTATTAAACATTATTATTTTACTATTTTATACTGTTTGACTAGAATTTGAATACTTTTTCACCACTGTGACCGAGGCAGACTTAAGTCATGACCTGTCCACACTTGGAATTGAACTGGCAACCTTTATCCTACCCTGTATCCTATGTATATTCCATACATCTACAAATACATATTTCCCAGAATCTTCTCCATGTTTAGTTGTTAAAAATAGTTAATAGCATTGACTTGTTTAAAAACATTAAGAACTAATACTTCTTAACATAATTTTGGAGTTTTACTTGCCTTTCATGAGCTTATTTTGGAATTCAGTTATTTGAGTTTTTTGTCGCCGATGTACAAAAACTTTCAAGGTTATAAGTTAAAACTAAGCGAATAAAGATTGTCAGAATGAACAGCTCATGGGTTTTATTTTATACCATTTTATAAAATGACCCTTTTATAGGCATTTTTTTAAGTTGCAGAACATAGAAGGTGAGAAAGAAAAGCAGCGTTCCATTTGTCATTCAATTTGAACTGAAGCTGTTGCCTAAAGCTTAGTGGTTTAGAGCGTTGGATAGAACTATCAATTGAAAACTGGAGAGTTTGAATTTCAGCTTTGCTATGCAGTTATTGGACCTTTGAGCAAGACCTTTAACCCGGTCTGCCCCAGGGAGGCAGTAAAATGGCTAGCATCTGCAAAGAAAGTCGTATGCTGTACTGTTCCCATGTGTATGCACGATGCAAAGGGGATTATGTTTTATTCATGTAATACTTTGGAATGGGGTCATGTTTCACTTTTCCACCAGTAGAGGGCAGTGTTGGGTTTTCTGAGTAATCGTTCCAGTCCGGATGCGATACAGGTTGTGCTAATTTAGCTAGCATTTAAATGTTTGTAATATGAAATAGTTTATCAAACGAGTA
This sequence comes from Hoplisoma paleatum, assembly GCA_028565875.1. Lineage (NCBI taxonomy): Eukaryota > Metazoa > Chordata > Actinopteri > Siluriformes > Callichthyidae > Hoplisoma > Hoplisoma paleatum. The sequence goes on from JAOTRQ010084077.1 coordinate 6,140, forward strand.
AATACACATTTTATTTTAGGCTTTGTAATTATTTTAAAATTTGAAATATAGAATAAGTATTTGGTTTATTGCTACAGCATATCAAATAAAGGCCTACACTGATGTATAAGCACATTATAACATTACTCCAGAAAACAAGACTTGAGACTATGATAAACAGCTAAAATTATTTTCTGTATGTCCCTGACTGAGTGGGATTTCCCCCGTCCATACTGACCGTGCCAAACCAATATGCACATGCTTTCATTCCTGTGCCAGAACTTCATGTAGAAGGTATAAAATTTCTCATTTTATATGCACAGGAAACATAAAATGGCTGTTCCAAACCTCAGGAACATTTTTGAAAACAGAAATAAAATCATGCTATTGGCAGGTGTTGCTGTATGTCGTGGGTTCTGTAGTGAGAAAATATTCTCACCTCAGTACATTAACGTCTCTCAGGTTTGCTGGCAAGCGGACAGATTAGTTTAAAAGTAGTGTAACGCTACAGTTAGAGATGAAAGGTGTGTCTCAAGCCACACACTTACGTAAGTGCACAGTTTTAGTGCGCACTAAGACGTAAGTGCACACTTTCATGGGTAAATGCTGTCTCAAGTCGAACATTATACTAATAAGTTTTGATTAGCATTTGTTTCCTCATTAATAAATCATTTCATTTACATGTATACAAAGTTGCCACCACGTTTGATTTGGCGATAGCCGGTATGAACCTGATGACAATCCCACTCCTTCCATTACCTTGGCAAAATGGCGCTCATTTAGTGTGCATAGTTCCATCGTCTCACACTATTCTTGGAGGACTTTTAATGTCGTGACATTAATTTTGTTTCTTGGACAAATTACAACAGTGCTTGAAGTGTGCAAATACACGATTCGGGACGCACCCATATTCTGCTGTCCAATCTCCTGGGCGATTGTGATGTCTAATGAAAGCATTCATGACCCTGTTATCTGTTCACTCTTTCACTTTTTTACTTATGATGTAATATTTACGATTCCGGAGTCAAAAGCTACTCACTGTAAAACTATGTCATCTTAATGATGATGACTTTTTCAGAGACTGGAGTGAATAACGACCAGCTTCAATATATCTTTACATATTTTCTGCTAGATATTTTGGTAAATATTTTGTTTAATTAATGTTTGTTAAATATCATCAAGTTCACCTTCGAGAGTTCAGTCTCAAGAAGGAAAAGCCCTGGCTGAGTCCTGTATTTTAGGCAGGTTTTCTTTGCATCAGTCACCCTAAGCTTGCTCAACAGCATTTTTTTGGTTTTTATCTGGTGGTCATAAACTCTGAAAAGTTGCTTTGTGACAATGTCTATTAGATAAAGCGTTATACAAATCAATTGACAACTTGAAAAGTGTCAAAAAGGGAAAATATACAAAATATGATATATGACGTGATTGGCCATGATACCAGAAGTGTGACATCATTGACAAGAAAAGCACATGCTTTCTAAAATTGCTGTTTTAGCCTAAATTATACAATGGAATGCATTAGCCCTTCATTAGCCCAAAATTGGGATAGGAAGTATGGCTAGAGAAGCTTTCTGTTGTTTATTCACACATTTTAGGAGGTTTAATATTCAAATTGAAGCTTACAGTGCCTTCTCTGCTTAACATATGTCTGCACTCGTTTTAAAGCTTTTTAAAGCAATTCATCCCTCTGGGTGTACATTTAAAGCAAGAGTAGATAGAGCACCAACTGGCCTTTTTTCATTCCGAGTCACCCAGGATTACATGTAGACTGATACATTGTGTTTTTCTTTTGCACCTCTGCTTTAATAAGACTGTGATGTTTTCACAAGTTCACACCAGTCTGGCCTCCTTACCTAACAGGACTCCGAGTGCTCATCTAGTGGAGTGTTTTATTCCTTGTGTTTTATAGGACAGTATCTATTTTAAATAGCTTTTGGCTTCGCTTTGCCACTGCCTGGGAGTTGTACGAGGCTTGGCGGGTTTATTGGGCCCTTAGCTCTGATAAGTGTTCCCTATACTCGTGTGATTTATAAAGATTTCTGGACAGATTTTGGAGGAATGGGTGGATGAGCCTGGGACTAAATTATGTGCTTTGTATCTTGGAAGTATAGGTCATAGCCTTCTTCCTCCCATTTGGCAACATGGCTGTGACTTTCTGTAGGTTGTGTTGACCTTGAGCAAGTCTTATTATATAAATGGCACGTTTTTGTCCCCAAAATGGCATGCCAGAGTCATTGGGTCAATTGAGTCCAGCATACAGGCTCAAGAGGTGGATCTTAGTATAAATACTTGCTCTCATAACGCTGTTTCCTTGTAAATATTAAGCATTTTCATTTGGTACATCAAGAAATAAGTAATAATACATTAACATATTTGTATTTTTTGCAGTTATTGAACAACAGTATATCATTTATGAAATATTTTATGAATATATGAATACATCCATGTGTGCTTACGTGAAGAAGATTTTTAGCTAGTGCCCCAGCATCGAAAGTATGAACTCCCAGGTTTGAAACTCGCTGGTGTCACCAGAAAGCAGCGCAGTACAGATGTATATGATAAATAGGGCAGTTAAACTGATTATGTATTATTTGTTATAAAGTTTCTTTATGGTACGTTTTAATGTCTTATAAATAGAGTGTTGGCATTTCCTTTCCCACAGTCAGAGAAGCAGTTTTGCTCTCACACACTGTGCTTCTTCACCTGGTGTGAACCACTGAGTCAGTGCTTGGGCCTGCATCCAGCAAAACCCACAACTCTTTCTATGAGGCCTAGATTCCTCATCTAAACACATTACAGTTTATAATCCCAGCAAGAGCATGCATCTCTCCATGGAGATGGTACTGTTTTGAACACAGTCTCTGTTTAATTCCTATGGGGAGGCTTTTTATTTGGTAATACACTAACAAAAACAAGCCATTAATGAATACTGAGTGCCAAGTGCCAGTAAAAAATTGGTTTACTCTTTGATGTTGGTTTACATTGAGATTATATGCTGGAGATAGAAGGAAATGATGTCATACCCGGTTGGTTCAATTGTTTGTTTATTTTAATTGAATTTGTTCATGAATCTTTCCAGAATGTTGTGATAAGTGGTCATAAATCTTTGTGTTGTTTAGCACGAGATTGTCATTTATTTGTCCTCATGTGAAGTTCGATGAAGAAAACATAAGTAGTTAATGAACATTATGATCTGTTGCATCCTTTGTTTTATTTTAATTTCATGCATTTATATATTGGAGAATTGGCTTTTTATGTACAATTTAATTATGTATAATTATTAATTCAGAATGTTTATTGAACATACCTTTAAAATATACATTTAAATGGTTCTTCAAGCAGCTGTGATTAGAAAACTGGGTTTGCGATGGGAAGGTTGTCGGTTTGATTCGAGTGCACAGGTCACAACTGCTTTCTTGGCCCTGCCCCCTAGTATGTGTTCACTATTTGTGCAAAACTGGGTTTCACTGCATGGATTGGGGATCAAACCCAAGACTTTCTTGTTGGAAGGCACTGAGCCACTATGTTGTCTTTATATTGCATTATCATGCTAAAATAAAAAAATGTCTCGGTGTTGCTAGAATTTAAAAGTATTTTGTATGTGGTAAGTCTTTAGTTAACTGGATACACAAATCCAACTCAAACCCTTATAGACAGCTCCAAAATATTCTCATCCAAATTGTACAATTGGCACTATACATCCAGACAATTGGTATTCATCTGTCATTCCCCAAAACCAGAATAAGCCATTTGACTGACAGATCTTAAAGCATCACTCCAGGGAACATTTCCACTGCTTCATGCGCTGGTGGTATGCTTTATACTATATCAAAGCTTAACATTGCACATGATGATCAAAACCTTGTGTAGCTGCTTGGCCAAGATCTCCAATGGTACTTTGTTTTGAGTCTTTTCTACCACCAGTGTTTGTCTATGAAGTCCTCCTGAATGTGCACTGGTTTTATAAATCTAATTACCTGAACTGACAAATACTGTACTATTAAAAAATGTAATTAGATGAAGCTTCCAGAAATAAATGGTTGTTAAAACTTGCACAATAAGTAAAAAAAATAACACATTTAGAACAAGTTCCCAAAGGTAAGTTTTTATTTTACTGATTAGTTCACAAGTGCTCATAATATTGCGGCCTGACTGCAGAGATGAACACGTTAATTGGCGCCGGCTCTCTTACATATCCTGTGTCAAAATTTCCAGGCTGGACAGCCTTTGAACCACACACATAAAAGGAACAAGAATTTATAGGAAATGGCCGACGGCTCTGACGCGGAGGTCCAGGCTCACTAGCACGTCCCCTCCCATCTAATAGGCCTTAAACCCCTTCATTCCTCCAACCTTCCCCTAATTAGTGATTTGTAAGCAGTTCTGGACGGCCTTCCCCGAGCTCCCCAGTGTTGGAAAGTAATAAAAATGAGAGAGGGGGAGAAAACTCTTAAGTGTTCTAACAGCCGACCTGTATTTTTTCCATCAAAGAGTGTGTCTGTATCTTGGCAAAAAAAAGCTAAGATTGAATCATGAAGGCTCTTTCGTGTGGTTATTGACTTTGAAATATTTTCAAGTGTTTTCTGAGGGGAACTTTATTGTGCATTTGGTTGTTTGTATTATGCTTAGTTCTGAATTCAATAAAAAATATACTATAGCTGATTTTTTTTTGTAGAGATAATTATAGTAAGCTTTAAAATATAAATAGAATGTTGCAAAATTTTGATACTTAGTCTTTCTAAAAATGTTACTTTCCTTGACTCAACTTCATGGCGCCTATCAGTCTATCGGCTTCATTAGGCTGCTTTGCTCACTCTGAGAGGCCCATTCACAAGAGGGCGTTAATGGGATGTGAGTAAGCATGTATGTCCGTTGTGTCTAATAACACGGTCACTAGATTTATGGTTCACATTTTGAGGTACCACCACAATGGGAAAAAGCGTTCAATTTTTGATAGTCCTCAAGTGCTCAGTGATCCTAGAATTCAGATGAATGTCGGCCTAAATGATCAAAATCTGTGCTCTAGATTTTCTTTTGTTGTTGTTGTTGTTACAATATGATATATATATATATATATATATGGGGACTTTCTGTGCGGAAGTTTGCATGTTCTCCCCGTGTCAGCGTGGGTTTCCTCCGGGCACTCCGGTTTCCTC
>JAOTRQ010084087.1:0-11276 GCA_028565875.1 Hoplisoma paleatum
AGTGAAATTAAAATGAACATCCGGGGGACCGACAGTGAGATTCGAACCGAGAACCTGCAGCTCCAACAGAGAGCCGCTGAACCCACTGAGCCATCAAAGGACTCCAACAGCACCAAACATTTTTAGTCATTTTATCATTTAGTTATTAAAACTTTGTGATATTAAAACCACTGAGAAAGTCGTGATGAGATTCAAAACCGGGACCTCTAGTCTAGTCCTAAAAGCAGCCCGGAACTCAACCCCAACGACAGCGTTTTCTAGTCATGCTACGTTTAAGATATATATATAAATATAATTCTATTATTATTCCTACTTTTCGTTTTTTCTTCTATTATCACTACTTGTGTTCGTCTTTTCCTTTGCCAACATTCTTAATTAAGTGTTTTATTAAAGTTTTAACCATTAAAAAGGGAAATTTAAACCCTTGTCAGCAGCATCATGGTGCAGAAGTTTAATCCTCTTCACTACTGAAGACACTCCTGAAGAAGTCCTTTTTTTTACTTTTTATTTTTCAAGAATAGCCAATAAAATGTGCAGCAGCTTATTTAGGGGGACTTTTGTTTTTTATTTTAAAACACGGCCAATAAATATCAATAAACTTTCATGAAAAATTTGAAGCCAGATTTTCTCAGGCTTAACCACTTAAATACATGTTGCACTACTGCCACCTGGTGGGTAATAAATACTATTACAAGTTGTACTATTACCTGGTGGTTATTCAATATCAGACGTAGATCACTGTATTGCTGCCACCTGGTGGATATTATAAATTACTACATCATGATTAAATGTTTGAGATTGTTTGAGTGCACATTTGAAATAAATATAAATAAATGAATAAATAAAGTAATAAATAAAGCAGCTGTATCGTCCTGTCCGGTCTTTGGGGAGGGGTACACGTCTCTATTTTCACTTAAAATACACAAACCATAAATATAATCAAACAAAGACGAACGCCGACAAGCAGATCCAGCGGGCCGAGGCGACCCAGCAGAAGGCGCAGCTGTTGCGTAGAAACTTGCAGCTGATCCTACAGGGGGCGCCACAAGAGGCTGGAACTTTTTCAGGAGAGGACTGCAGGTTGTCGTACAAGGACTATAAACTTTAGAAAGCTTTTAAAATGAGATCAACAGCAACATTTAGGCTGGGAGAGGAAACGATCACACCAGATTTGTCTCCCTCACACTCCTACGTTATTAATAGCGCCCTCTAGTGGCATCTAAATACAGGTTCAACTAAATATCGACAATTCTCATCTTCAGTGAAGTAGAAATTAAAATCTTAACGTTTAAAAGCGCTTAAGTTCCTCATGAGGTGTGGAAACAACTTTATATAGTAATGTTATATAGAATAGTGAATTAAACAATTATACAAATCATGAACACTTATTATACAGCTAATCTTCATGTTTTACATCTGTTTTTTAATTTTTAATTTTATACATAAATTAGATAATTATACAATTTATCAATACCAGTTATACATCTCGTATAATACAGTTTATATAATCTGTATGATTTTATCCTTAACAGTTTAGATTAAAAATATATTTAATCCATCATGTTTCATACATTCTAATTTATTTCTATCATAATTAGATCAATTGTGCCGTTAATTTAGTTAACTTTGTAGACTAAATTTAAATATAAATAAAATCACAGGGCAGAATAACATTGTGTAAATGTTTTACTGAACTTTCTTACAACCACAATCATTTCAAATGTTAGAATTTTGCAATACAACCTTCTTAAAGTCTTGAATTAAATAAAGATGAGTTAAATTTGTTAAATAAAAGGTTTTAAAAACATTTAAATGTAAGCCTTTATAAAGAGTCTTAAGTAAAGAAGTGCCAGGATTAGTTATAATAAAAGTCTGGGCTTTTAAATCAGAATATTTTATTTAAATTATGATATTTAGTACAGGAAGACATTTTAATAAGTAGTAAACTAGACAGTTAGATGTAGAAAAGTTGTTTATGAAAGGATGTTGGAGAAATAAAGATTAAAAAGAGATTCAAACACGACAAGCTGCTCCTTTCGTGACGTGTTTGATTAACAGATTCACGCAATTAACGTGTAATAACACACAAACACAATTATTATTCACACACTATTACAATAAAAACTCGATTTAAGTGTAAATTTATGATGTAAAAGTTATTTTACGTCAAATTAAATTAACGGGGGAATTCAAGATGGCGAGCACAGCCGGAGACTACATATCCCAGCGTCCTGTGCGGGTGACGTCAGCAGCGTGAGCACGCAAACGGTCTAACAGACACACAGACCGTAAATAAAAAAAACACTAAAATAAACACATAATAAATAAACAAACACTAAACTACCCGGGTAATGAAGAAATAAACCTTCTGACCAACTAAATACAAGTTTACACACTGAAAAATAAAACAGGAAACAGAACAGCGACTGGGGGAGGCTGTTAGTTTACACTATTAATGATTATATAGTATTATTTTATACTTGTGATTAATTTATTGTGATTGGGCTGTTTTGTTTGGTAATTATGACTAATTTATTTTTCTTGTTTCCCCTTTCCACTTAAACAGAGCCTCGTTAATCACATTTCTTATTTACACAAACAGTAAACATAAGGAAACATTTTAAACATATTTTATATAAATGATCAACTGTAGTATTAATGAAACTTACTGTGTGTAAAACTGTGGAGCTGGACGCTGATTTTCATGCAGGAAATCCAAGAAATGAACCAATTAAATCTGCACGTGGTGGTAATTAAAAATAACAACGTGCACGTCACTTTCACTGCAGCACCGCCACCTGGTGGTTACGAGCTTTTACTACATGTGCAGTAAAAAAAATAAGCAAACAAAAGACAAAAAAAGCATAATGAAGAGCTTTAATATACGCGGTAAAGAATGTCGTGATCGTTGTTATGGTAATTAGATGTCTGGTAATAAGTTTGCCTTAGTGAGTCGGTTTCTGTCGAGGTGTCAGAATTCAGCATAACACTGAGTTGTGGAGTTTAAGCTTTCGATCGATCGCACCTGAGATCGTTTCTTACACACACACACACACACACACACACACACACACACACACACACACACTGTGTGTAAAATGAAGTCTCTTTTTCTCAGCCGTTTCTTTCGCTCAGATTTCGGCTAATAACAAGAAATCCTATACATAGCGTGTGGAGCCCCCTGCAGGGGGTGGGGGGTAAACCTTTTGCAAGATTATAAGGACCATTTATAATCATTTGATAGTTTTATGAAACTATCAGATGCTCCACCCTTGGATGGATGATGCACTACACTTTATTTCAACAATACAATCCTAAACAATGGCATGTTTTATCCACTTGGGGGCAGTAGCACACATGTTATTAGGTGTGTTGGTCCTCTGATGAAGGACATTTCTTCATTAAGTAAGACTACAGCAATGTCCATTGCTTGTTGTCTGTGGAGAACATGCAAACTCCATCCATCCAGCACTTAATACACTGGATGAATATACACTAAACACCTGAACAGGCCATCGGTCTGTTGCAAAGTACAGAAATGGAACACGCACGCAATTTCAGTATCTCCAACTAACCTCTGACTGCATATCTATGGACTGTGGAAGGAAGCTGGAGTATCCGGAGGAAACAGACACTGTAGTTAGTGCTAACTATGCTATGCTAACTAGCAGGCCACCGCGCCGCCATGATGCCAAATTAATTACAGATAATAGCAGTGGTGGGATATGAATATAACATAAAGAGAATGAGATGCACTGCAGGGGCCCCGAGCAAAATAAACCCCTCTACACTTTTCTATAATCAGACAGTAAAGTGCAAGTCATTCTGATAATTGGACTCAATCTGATTGTCGGCACGTTTACGAGCATTTAGATGCACTCAGGATGATACGAGATGTGGATGTAAAGGATGTAAATTCCCAGTCCTCTGGCAGGATTTATTGTAGGCTCTCGGCGGGGCCCCGCGGGGTCTCTGGGGAAGCGTTTCTCTCTCCTCGAAACCCACGGTCGCTTCAAACGACCCCTGAAACAGATTCAACGTTCTTTTAACCAGCACTCAGCTGAATGATGCCACGCTTTCAGAACACACACACCCGCTCTCTTATCGGTGTTCAGACACCCGAGATGTGGGCGAGACGGCGTGCGGGACCACGATTAAAAACCAGCCCAAAACGGGTCCGAGACCGTGCATTCACCTGCTAAATAAGATGCCGGTACATCTTTACACCGTCGTCACTTTGTCTCGACGACTACGGGCCCCCCAAAAACGACCAAATCCTTACATGGCAGTGCACAGGCGTAACAATTGAGAATTAAAGGTCTTGCCTAAGGGCCCGACACCAGTCGTCTATCTGATTATTAATCCTGTGCCGGATAGGCTGTGATTAAGGCCGTGATGGGGATCAACGATCAGCTTTGTAGATGCTTGGAAAGTACCAGAATTGGTCATTAGTGAAAGCGTTAGTGGTTATATATATAAATATAGAGAATATATAGAATATAGAGAATCAATTATACACATGGAGACGTCATTAATGTGTCTTAAACCTCACACGATGCCCGTCGATGTTTAGATCCTATTCGGATAATGAAACCAATAAATGGATGTATTTTTGGTTCCCCGTATTAAAACCCGGAGTGTGTGTATGGAAGCGCCTCATCGATCGTCCGTCTGTAGAGAATAATGTGTGAAAACAAAAGCTATTTTATTCCCCACGATTTATCCCCCCCCCCTCCCCCCAGGCACAGGCAGGGTCCTGATCGATCCCAGCACGTGAAACCTGCTCTGTAGTGTTTAGCCGGTCCGTCTTTGTAAGTGTTCGTGAGTTTTAATATTCCATGCTAATGAGACTGTGCTCCATCTTTCAGGACATGTAAACAAAACCAAACAAACACAGATTCTTTGTTAAACTTCTGGACGTCGTCCCGACACTGTCGCTCGTTTGTCTGTCGACTTTACTGAACAGGTTTGAACGTGATGAACAGATTGTGCAGAACTGACGCAGAAATACAACACAGGACTGGATTCATGAGGAAAATGATGAACGGATGGAATATTGATCATGACCCGGGTTTATTTTGAATCCGTCCTTGTTCCCTGGTATTAAACGGGTCGGTACATTTAACTGTACACCCCTCCCCTCCCCCCCATGACAGGAACGATGAGATTTATTCCACTTCAGATTAAAGGAGGACATATGAGTTTTATTAACACACATCGCTTTCATAAACGATGTTGAACATTAAAATCTTTGATATCGTTTTATCATTCACACACGTATCTAAACCTCACCAGAGGTCTGTCTTCATCGTCACGGCAACGGCGTATAGAAAGGTCATAACTGACTACAAACTTTTAGTGTTTTGGCTCGTGACAATCGGTGCAGAAAGACGTAAAGTCAGTGTGACAGATGAACCTTTTGTGTCCTCGTGTTCTTCGTAGGTCTTCCGTCACCGCCATGATCGATGGACGACTGAAAAATGAAGCACAAATCAAAAAGACATCAAACACATTTGCCGGGATTTGCAGGGCTTAACATTAGGACCGCTTCTACATCATCATCGTACTTCCTATTAGATCAAGTTTTGATGGTTTAGGGTGCAGGGAAGTGATGACCCCAATTCCTCCAAGTCAACACCGTTGGGCACCTGAGCGAGGCCAAGAATCCACACACGACGTCTCCGACCCGTTCTGATACAAACCACATGAGCTGCAGTTGTGCAGATGTTCGGAGCCCATTCACCAGCCGTTACATGTCCCACACATATAAAAGTATAAATGCTGCGTGCTGAGAGAAGTTCCGCGTCATGTCTGCGTTTAACACACAAGATTGTTTCCTGCTGTGTATAAACGGCTGATGACACCTGATTTGTTGTGTAGTTCGGGTCCTTCGTTACATCCATCATGGAGGATAAATTGAATCGGAAGCTGAAACGCACGCGTATAAAATCCGGATCAGTTGTCGTCACGGCGACGATGCCGCTTTATAAATGAATACAGAGACGTCAGGTTAAAACGTTATGACAGTCTTGTTACCTTGAGCAGGTAGTCGATCTCGGAGGTGTTTGTGTACGGATTCAAGCTGTTCCACACGAACGGATGATACGCTTTTCTGCACAAAACACATCCCAAACTGTGACATCACAAACTTTAGACAAATGAAAGGAAAGAGAACTTCTGTAAACGTGTAATGACTAATAAAGGATGTTAATGTGCTACGTTTAAATAAAAAGAGTTTTACATAGACACTGACCGTTCAGGACGGATACACTGATGCTTTTCTGACAGTTTCTGCATCTTGGCTTTGAGCCGTTCCAGTTTCCTCTTTACCAGTCGAGTGTTGGTTGTATATTTGGACTTGGGCCTCACAAACCCACCGCTGCTTATAAACTGGCTCGGGTTCGACTCTCTATTTTCATCATCTGCATGACAATGTATTACAGTGAGATAAGAGGTTGCTAGGAGTCTATGAATAACTTAATAATTTACAGAATGTTATAACAGACGTTATAACATCTTACCTGACGTGTCTTCTTTTGTTGTTCTTTCTTCTATCGATTTTGGATGGAGTGATGCGTCGTCTTTGTTACCCGGCAACCCCTCTGTACACGGTGCAGCAAACAAAGAAAAGAAATGTAAGACTAGAGCGGTTTAGAATTCTGATTCTATTCTAATCAAATGAAAACGAAAATGTTTTATCAGTTGAAAAGAAGCCACCGTTTAAATCGTCCTCCAGCACAGAATGCCCGCTGCTGCGTTTCGATGTGCTGCTGGCGCTGGAAGATGACGACGAATCACACATTTTATTGACACTAAAAAACTAATATAATTAAAGTTTAAATTCTACGTGAACCGGAGCCTCTTCGTCTCGGCACGATGGTGCAATGTTTCAGGTTCACTATAGTAACTGTGAATCAGGAGCTTGAAGTGTTTGTGACATTGTTGTTGAGTAACAACGCCCCTCTGAATGCTTCTTTCTGATATTGTGCGATTGTTGCTGCAGGAAAGTGTTGCATTTAAGTGTCATGTTTACCATAACGACTGTTACCAACATCAGTACAGGTGAGGTTGAGACCTTTTGATGGATGAATGGACAGACATGAATACTTCTACAGTCTTATGAGGCGTCATTAGAACCCAAACTAGTGAGACAGCAAGGCGGTGAGACAGCTGTCACACATCTGTGCGCTACGATAAAAGGTGCTGTGATAGCGCCACGTTCTGGCTAAACTGCTAAACTGATTTATTTGTTTACTATTAAAATACACGCACTATATGGATGTAGTCTCTTTATAAAACCACATTCACAGCAAGAAGTCCCGGGTTCGAATCCCCAGGAAGGCTTCCTGCATGGGTCTGTGTGGGTCTCCCGCCGGCTACTCCGGTTACCTCTCACAGTCCGAAGACATGCAGTATCAGGATTCGATTCTTGGCTAAGACGGCGGCTTTCTGTACGTTCTATCCGTGTCTGCCTGTGTTTCCTAATACAGTCCAAAGACATGCAAATTGGAGTGTTCGTTCGGACGGAACTCCACGACCCGTTCGGGTGTTTCGTGTATTCACCGAGGGTGTGTATGATCCACGGGTGTTCGGGTGACTGTTTCAGTGCGACGTTTGCATGTTCTCCCCGTATCTCCTTGTGTGGCTTTTCTCCCACAGTCCAAAGACATGCAAAGATAAAAAAAAAGATGTATAACCGTGTCTGATGTGATGAATTAATGTTACACACGACTTTTAATGCTCAATAAAACGATAAATAGAAACTTCCACAGTAAACATGACCCCGGTGTAACGCTGTAACGCGAGTACACAATTTAATCGTGTAATAGTTTCATATTTAATATGTTTGAATGGATATTTGTGGTAGTTTGATGGCCCCCGTGTGTTTGGACGTGGCGCTGTGCCGCTCGTTCGGCTCCGGCTTGAACCGAACAGCAGCAGCTGCTTCTCACCGCTCACGGATTTTCTTCATTAATTGTTGTTTTAATAACGTTTATTATCGTTTAATAGCGGAATAATAGCGACACAGGGACGGAACGAGCTGCTCCGTGGAGACGAGGCGCTGACTGGATCTATAAAGCGCCGCAACAGAGCTCGAGCTGCGACGGACGGTGAGTCGCTGAATCGTCCGTCTAACGGCCGCCACCGGATCGTTAATGTTCCAGAATCGACCGAGAATTCGGAGCATAACAACCCCAGCCGGTGGACCGACATTATTCTCGAACCGCGGTGCTAAATAAAGGCCCCGGGAGGATGATTATGAAACAATGGCTGAACCGTTTTGATTCACGAACCGACTCCGAATCGTTTCAGTTCAAATTTGATTTCGTGTTTACTAATTAATCAATTTGTTGATTACTTGTTTACGGATTTTGGATCACACACAGACACGAATGTGGTTTACGATCTTTAAAGAAAGAAAGGGACGATATTTCGATTCGGTGTGCCTGCTTGGGCTTAATAGATTTTTCGATTCGGAATCGACTGTAATGATCCATTCACGGATGAATCGAATCTTACCGTTGAGTCGAGTGCGGTTTTGATTCCTCAGTGAATCGACTCTTTAACTCGGTATAATAGAACCGTGCATCCATCCATTATGGAGTTACCAGCACTTACACACACCGGTCACACCGGGTGAATACACTAAACACCTGAACAGGTCCACAGTCTGTTGCAGAGTACACACATACACAAACGGGACAATTTCAGTGTCTCCAATTAACCGGACTGCATGTCTTTGGACTGCTGAAGGAAACCGGAGTACCCGGAGGAAAGCCACGCCGGCACAGGTAACGGTGACTTTTTCGTCACACGCTGTTGCCTCACTGCAAGGATCCCGGGATTGATTCCTGGAAAACTGTATAGCCATCCGGTGGCAGTATAACAGTCCAAAGACATGCAGTTAACTGAATACTGAAATTGTCCTGTGTGTGTGTGTGTGTGTGTGTGTGTGTCTGTACTCTGCAACAGGTCTGGTTTAGTATGCGTTCCGCCAGGACTCTAAATAGGATTAAGGAACACTTAGGCCTCCTCTAACACCAATTACTTATAACAACTAAATTTGTGGGGCTAAAAGATTTTATAACAGTCCAAAGACATGACACGTCTATTTTCATGATTGATACATTATGCACGTCGATTCATTTTCTCTCATTAACCTCTTTTGCAGGTTTTTGGGTTGCTTAGGAAACCGGATCACTCGGTGTACCCCCACCCCCACCCCCCCATCACACACACACACACACACACACACACACATGAGGACATATCCGCTGATACCTGCCACACGACAATAACGTCATTGTTGTGTGTGTGGTTGTAGGAACTGGAATCCAGTATGACGGTCCTGAGGCAGAGAAGAACCAGTAAAGTACGAGATGCTGGTCCGGAGTCTCAGAGCCAACGTTCTGACCCGACCTCTCACGACCAGGTTCAAACCACGCCCGGTCAGTACCGATGTCCAAGCTAGCGTTACAAATGTACTGTTTATTTTACACACGTATGTTTCTCTCTGGAAGGTGCATCATGGTGGACGGTGGGATGCAACCTGACCGGGTTCATAGTGGGAGTCAGTCTGGGACTTCTGTTCTGCATCTATGTAGCTAAACTCCATGAAAACGATCTCTGGTTCTCCAACATCAAGGTACGTGGTTACCATGGTAACGTTTAGTTATATTAGTATAAGTTTTATACTAATAATACTTGATTAAATGCACGATGGTGCCAGTCGGAGAGCTGGACCGTCGTTTGACTGTCATTCTTTTATTCTAGGCAACATTCGGACACACTGTGCCGTACTTAGTTTGTTTTATTTATTGAATTTTTTCGAGGCTCCCCCTTCAGGTCTGGAGAAAATGTTTACTGATACAATATTATATGTGTACTGCAAACATTTAAGAGTGAAGTACCGGTAGTAGTGTCCCTAGTGTTTGCTGTAAGACAAGACACGTCACCAATATATTCACCATAGTCACTAATAATAATTTAATAATAATTTGTGTTTTCCTACAGACCACAAGGGGGCGCCGAGAGAACTTTCATTCACCCTAAAACGACTCATTTAATCATCTAAGGCAGAATGAATCTTATGAATTCACTGATTAACGTTTTATTATGTCGTCCTAAAGTTAAAATTCCCGGCGTAACGTTTTCTTTTTCTTAAGTAGAATATGATACTTAAATATGAACTCTCGGCTGTGTTTCAATCCACCGATACGGCGTGAGATCATTTGTATGATATATTTATATATTATAAGAATGTAAACGCTGCACTGATGACTTCATGTCGCACACATTAGCAGACAGACAGACAGATTAAAACAATGTTTAGCGGAGAACAGAAACAGTCGTGGTGTAAACAGGACGTTCCGACTCGATGCCAGACGCCGCACACGGAGCTCGCGCCGGTCCAACCTTCAAAACAAAAACAAACCGTTCGTAGGGTTTGAAATCCCGTCTGGCCTGTATTGTAATGGAAAGTGCGACGGCAGGACAGACGGCTCGTATTTTAAGACCTCCCTCGTGATTCATTCTGCACTCATCTGCTCTCTGAAGACAGAGGAAATGATGGAAAGCTTCCTTCACCGCGTCTTCCTGTTTGTTCTGAACGTCTCCTGAACGGGGAACGAGAGAACCTCCATTTGGGTCATTTGGTTCATCGTGAGTTCGTCTTAAATCATGGATTTCCGACTTAACAGGAAGACCAGAGCGTTTACGTGTTGCTCGACGTCCTCCAGATGTTTTAAGACGTCCAGACCTACAAACGTTCCCAGGAACGTCTCCGATCCGACCGCGTGTGGACGTTGCGTTTAACGCTCTTTTAATCCTCCCGTGTGGAATTCTCGGGACCTCAAGGACAGTCCCAGGTCCACCTGGGAAGATCTTAAATCTACCCTCGATCATCATGGCGGCTCGACGTAGAGGCCCGGCCAGGTCTCCGGGACGCTCCACAGAGACGCGGTGGGACGACGGAAGCTCCCGGAACGTTCCAGTGAAGAAAGTCGATCCTATAGGACTCGTGAAAAGTCTGTGCATGCCGGCCGGTTTGTTGGCGGCGGCGGCGGCGGCGGGATTCTTCCACGCCTGGTGCGTTTATTCAATCCACGAGAATCTGCTTTGGTTTTCACAGCTTGAGGTAAGAAAGGTGACGCGCAGATTCTGTCGTTGATGGCCGGGGACTTTCTGTGCGGAGTTCTTCCCGTGTCAGCGTGGGTTTCCTCCGGGTACTCCGGTTTCCTCCCACAATCCAAAAACATGCACTAGGTTGATCGGAA
>JAOTRQ010084107.1:0-11273 GCA_028565875.1 Hoplisoma paleatum
ATTGGTTTGTCTCTTCAATATCAATAACCAAAGATTCATCTGGGATCATAGAGAGTTATTTTACCAGATCCCAACAGTTGTCATTTCAACCCTTGCTGGCAGAGGGCCAGGTTATTGCGTGACTGTGGTCCAGGGTCAAGGTATGACGTCATCACATATGGCATGATGATACGATGATGAGGCCATCATATTGTCCTATAAGCACGCAGTGATTTTAAAACTGAAACAAGGTAACAATACAGTAAACGTGAGCCCTGTAATACACTTAAGTGTGCTCTGGAAGGCTAACCCAACCAGACAAAAAACAGAAGCTAAACAGGGTAAGGTGGAGGCAGGAGAGGAGACAGGAGTGAGAGAAATGCATCCGACCTCGTCGAGAGCAAGTAAAAAAAAAGCTCAATGATTCTAGGAAATCCTAAAATATTGTCGTAGGGAAAATAATGTCTAATCTGGGACTAATTACTCGTTCACGACAAAAAGCTCCTCTAAAATTTGTGCTTTAATATCAACTGGATCCTGAAGAAATGTTTGTAACCCTAGGTTTGGTTTGAGTAAACCTACCAGCGTTAGTTTCAGAGCGTATGTTAACTATAGTAACTAACTGAGGTTCTCTTGAATCTCAGTTTCTGGAAGAAAAATCGTTAATACTGTTTTCATTAATTAACCGGGTTTAATCACTTAACCTGCTTTCTGGAATACCCCCAGCAGTCATTAATTTCTAGTGATGATCCACATTGTAAAACAAGTGGGGACTTTTATTCTTTAACAGGTGTAAACGTACTGATGTAAAGTTGGTTTGACGTTCGACGTTGGATATTCCATTTTCTGGTCCGAAGTGACTGTTTGCAAAAAAAGTGACTGTTTGCAGAGCTACTTATGCACCAGCAGTGGCAACAACTGATTAGATCTAAATAACGTGAAGCCTTAAATCCAGCTGTAATGTGTGTATAAGAGCCACAACCTTTGGATTTTTGATCAGCATCCCCTCTCATATTTTAATAATTGTTAAAAAAATTATAATTTTAATATTGTTTGAAATAAACAACTTACAATGTTAAATTTTGGTGTGCATTGTGTGAGTAAAAGAACACTGATTAGGCACAACCTTTGATTTTCGGATTAACTTTACTCCTGATTTTTTATTGAATTTTGAACATTTTGAATTTCAATAGCATCCACAATGAGCAATATAGCAGCCTAAATACACTTGTGCATTAAGTATCTATGGGGGGCTGATGAGGTACAACCTTTAGATTTTGGATCAACCTTATTTTAGATTTTTTTATTGAATATATACAAGCACATTCTAAAAAATACGAAATAATGAATCATATTTTTACATAAATTGGGCTTCCATCTTATCAAACCCACAAAAACAGGAATTCATAAACTAGAATAATGTGGAGAAATCCGCCTAAATTTTTCAGGGCATGAACTTTTGGGTGACACAATAATAATTTACTTAACTCAATGGACCTGCACAGGTTTCCATATGTGTCATTAAATAGTTTCAGTTTGGTTCAATTTTCTTAGTTCAATTTAATATGGGGAAGACTGCAGACATAACAACTGGCCAGAAGACCATCATTGATACCCTCCATAGGATGGGTAGGCCACAAATGTTCAC
Source organism: Hoplisoma paleatum (assembly GCA_028565875.1). Lineage (NCBI taxonomy): Eukaryota > Metazoa > Chordata > Actinopteri > Siluriformes > Callichthyidae > Hoplisoma > Hoplisoma paleatum. The sequence goes on from JAOTRQ010084107.1 coordinate 1,628, forward strand.
AGTGTGATATGTTATATCAATGGAAAGTCTAGTGGAAGGATAAAATGTGGCAGCAGGAGATGCACCAGCAAAAGAGATGACCATGGGCTTCGGCGGATTATCAAAAGAAGATTCGTGAATCTGGCAGAGAGATCCAGAAAGAGTTGAATGAAGCAAGAGTCACAGTTTTAAAACCCACCACATTCAGAGACATCTGGGAGACAGGCTACAATCCTTGCGTTAAGCCACTTCTGAACTTGAGTGTCTCAACTGGGCTAGGCTAAGGAGGAGCTGGACCTAAGCTAAAGAGGGGCTGGATCGTTGGCCATTGGTACCTGAACCTCGATTCCAATAAAAGTAGCATATGGCAGCCCAAACCATTACTGATCCACCCCGATGCTTCTATAGCAACCCTGACGTGTATATTGACCCTGTGGAGCTCCCAACAGACAGCTCTGGTGAAAACAGGAGTGTTTTTGGATACAATCCAGGTTAGCACCCAAACATCCTTTTCAGACAGCTTCCTCTTGTGTCCACAGTTAATACTGTTGGATGTGGTTCATCCGTCTTGTTGGTATGCTGACATTACCCTGGATACCATGGCTCTTGAAACATCACAAAGACTTGCTTTCTTGGTCACAGATGTGTCAACAAGACGTGCAAATATGCTGTTTTACTATAATCACAACAATTAAAATACATTTCTATACTGTTTCTATTGTACGCGTATTGTGCTAATAATTATATATATGCCCTATCAGCACCATCTAGATGCATAATGCACAAGTGTTTTAAGCTTCTATGTAGATTATTGTGAAAGCTATTGAAATTCTAAGATTTAAAAATTCAATAAAAAAAATCCAACAGATCAAGCCAAAATCTAAAGGTTGTGCCTCATCAGCACCCCCTAGATACATAATGCACAAGCGTTTTTAAGTTTCTATGTAATTTATTGTGAATGCTATTGAAATTCTCATTGTTCAAAAAATTATAAAAAAATCCAAAATAAGATAAATCTAAAATCTAAAGGTTGTGCCTCATCAGATACAAAATGTACAAGTGTTTTTAAGCTTCTATGTAACTTTATTTTAACTATAAAATTATATACAATTCATAATTTGTTTATTAATTTGTAAAAGATAAATATGAATATTGATCAAAAATCTAACGATTAGGGCTGATAGATTGTCACTCTTATACACACATTACAGCTGGATTCAAGGCTTTATGTTATTTAGCTCTAATCAGTTGTTGCCACTGCTGATCAGGTGCATAAGTAGCGCTGCAAACAGTCACTTTTAAGACGCCCTCTAACTCGGACCAGGGAATCGAATTTCCAACGTTCGAACGTCAAACCAACTTTACATCAGTCGTAGTTAGATCAGGTAGTTACATGCCACTAGGTACCTGGGACAACTTTTATTATATTGCAATTTATGTTATACATGATTTATAAGAAACTCCGATTTTCAGTAAATGTTAAAAATACCGAAAAAACAAACAAACTTTACAATAGTATCTGTTGATGGTACAACTTGCTGGAATAAAAAGCAAAGTAGGACGCACAGCTGAGCCGACTCGTTTGCGAACGGCCCATTATTAGTCTCCTCCCTACTGCGTAAAGTACTGACGTGCTTTACGTCGGGTTTTCACGACGCCTTAAGCTTCCGCGCCGCGAAGAGGATTTAATCTAATCGAATAGCATTTTCTTTAAACCTTGTCTAGATATGCCAGCCGGTCTATTACTTTAAAGCGCATCTGTTTCAGTATGAACATTTAAAGCGCGACTCTGTTCGTGGGCTCTAGCATTACTCGTCACAAATTTGGGTTACACTGAATTTGGGTCAAAGTTTTTAACGTTTCTTTTATTTCATCGTAAAATTTGCGGAAGTGAATTATGACTGGGAAACTAGCATCTCTAATTCTAGAGGATGGAACTACGTTTAAAGGCCGCCTTTTCGGGGCGACTACCTCAGTATCTGGCGAAGTTGGTAAGTAGTTACCTCTTACAAAATAAGTTAACCGAAAAAAGTAAATTACAAACAAGAACCAAGTTTACAACAATAAAGATAGTAATAAGTGTTAATTTTTTTTAACTAAATCCACTAATGAGTAAACACCCGAACTGTAAATCACTGTTCTCCACGTGGCTGCTGCTGTTTGCGCTACAACGTTTCAAGCGTAGCCAAGCCAGACTTTCAAGCAGGTTTTTGAGAAGTATAAATTTAGAATTTTTGTAAAAAACTTCGTATTCGTTACTGTCACCTTTGGAAATAAAATGTTGCAAAATGAAACCGAATGTAGTGGTATAATGGGCGAAAGTTCAACTTTAGCTAGACCCCCAAAAATCTTCCCGAATACAGAAACAGCACACTGTATTTAACCTAACAATCACAATTTCAGGTGTGTAATGAATTAGAACACACCCTACATCAGAGGTCACCAACCTTTTTGAAATAGAGCTAATTTTGGGGTACCAACTAATGCGAAGGGCTACCAGTTTGATACACACTTGTGAAATCACAAATTTATAACCTTTAATTACATGTTACTATTAATAATTATATAATGTAACGTCCGTGGGTCGCGCGGAAAAGATGAGACGGATGTAACAAAGGTCCTGTTTTACTAACACCTTCGGATAACTCGCGGTTGTATTTCATTTTCCTCGTAGCATCGCCCGGAACTTTGGAGCACACACACACACCGGTTCACTCCCAAAAACTTTCGCGCTCCCTACACACCTGCACTAGGCTCCGCCCTCCCCTCTTAGCGCCCACACATGCACGAAGCAAAATAACTACAACATGTGAACACCCCATAACATTAAACAAACACATAACCCACAATATTAAGCCATCGCTACAATATATTACATATAGTCATTTTCTAATTTACACCAATGCAAGTGTGATTAAAAAAAAGAATAGTGACAAAAAAGCTCACTTGTCAGTGTCACTATAATGAGCTATTATTAGAACAGGCTCGCGTGCGCCTCATGAGGTCCTTGCGGGTGACGTTGGTGACCCCTGCCCTACATATTTCATCGAAAAACTGTTATCACATGTCATATAAATGCAGTTGATTTTTTCAGCCTCTCTGGAGGTCTCCAACCTTGCTTACGTTAACTGCATGCAATCCATTGAGGATGCAGTTTCATTCTATAACCAAACTCGGTTTATGGCATCAAAGAACTAGATCTCTACCCTCCACCCATAGATCACGCTGGTTTATACTTTGAAATAGCTGGCAGGTGTCTAGAACAGCTTTCAACATACAATGCAGATATTCTTAACAGCTGGACCTCTAAGCAAGCGCCTATGCTTTCCTTCTGAAATAATGACTGTCTCAACTGATGTAACGCCTTCATGCAATTCTTTGAGAAAATGATGACAATCTACAAAATATTATATTCTCCCGTTACTATATCCATTAATGAGTCAACACCCGAACTATAAATCACTGTTCTTCACGTGGCTGCTGCTGTTTGCGCTACAACATTTGAAGCGTAGCCAAGCCCGACTTTTAAGCATGTTTTTGAGAAGTATACATTTAGAATAATATTTGTAAAATCTTAGTATTCGTTATTGTCACCTTTGGAAATAAAAAAAATGTTGCAAAATGAAACCGAAAGTAGTGGTATAATGGGCGAAAGTTCAACTTTAGCTAGACCCCCAAAAACCTTCCCCCAAACTGTAAGAGCAGCTTATACAGAAACGGCACTTTGTATTTAACCTAACAGTTAAGCTGTTGTCACATTGTTCTTGTCTTAAACGTTCCCGTAACAAAAATGTTATTAGGTCAATTTGATCGTAACTGCCAAAAGGCTGTCTTTTAAAAACATGAATATGATATAACACCACACATATTTAGAAGGGGGAAAACAAATAAAGAGAAGGCTATTAACCTAGTTTGGAAATTAGTTTGAAATGTTTATGAATTATAACATAAAATAAATGGAAATGTGCAAAATAGCTTCTCACATAACCTGGGATTCATGTGATAAGGAAGAAGCGGTGAAAATGTGATCAAAAACGAGGTGAAAATGGTGGATGAGAGAAACCAAAACCTCTCTACTTGCTCTTCCATAATAACAATACTATCAATAAGACCATTAAAAAGTTTTAAGAATAGACTGTCAGTTCTTGTTGCCATTTATTTATTTTCTTTTTATTGATTCTGGGGATGTAGACTATCGCTTGTTTGCAGTGAGAGACTATCACTTATTGTGAAAGATTTATTTCATCACATGTAAGATTAAAAGGTTTTGTGACAGTGATGTAATCACAATTAGCTGATTTAGTGCTGTTTCTTTCTTTTTTTTACAGACTACAAGCATTTCTTACAGTATCAGACATTTTCAGTCAAAGTGCAGAGTGACTTAAAACTGCTGTGCATGATATTTGTAGTTTCTCTATTTCTGATCTCACTCAGCCCTGGATTTTAACCCTCTATTATAGGCACTGTCATTTTAAACACTGTTACTTTTACTTGTACACTACACAATAATATATAAAAACAATTTAGCCATTGCCATAGCCATTGGTTCTGCTGGTTCTATAGATTTTGTAATTTTCCTTATTTAGCATTTTAAATTATTTTTAGTTGATACAAAATAAATGGAATAAAAATGGTGATTTATTTAGCCATTGTGGGACTAATGATATATTATCTTATTCGAGTCATGCCAACTTTATTTATATAGCGCTTTTTTCAATAGACATTGTCTCAAAGCAATTTTACAAAATACTTATTAAAACATTCACACAATGTTTATGTAAAAATCATTTCATTTTAGTGTTTCAGACTGGAATGGTGGGGTATCCAGAGGCTTTGACTGATCCTTCTTATGCAGCGCAGATTCTGACTTTAACATATCCATTGATTGGGAACTATGGTGTTCCCAGTGACGAGGTTGGCGATTTTGGACTTAGCAAGGTAAATGTATTTGAATAAAAACTCATTGAAATATGTGCTACAATATGCTTGCCTAATTAATTTTTTTAATTTTACATTATAATTTTGTAGTTTTTTGAGTCTTTAAGGATCTATGCTGTTGCACTCATTGTTGGGGAGCTTTCTCAAAATCCCAGTCATTGGAACTCTGTCAAGTCTTTAGATCAGTGGCTTAAAGAGCAAGATGTTCCTGGCCTCGAAGGTTGGTTGAGTTTTATTAAGAAGTAATGTAGACTTAATGCCTAATTCTAACATATTAATCAAATACACAACCAAATGTATTTGTACTAGTATTGTTTTTGTGTTCAGTTGATAACTAATATTGTGCTTGAAAATAGGGGTCGACACACGTTCCTTAACCAAGAAGATCAGGGAAAAGGGAAGCATGCTGGGGAAGCTTGTGGTCGAAGACTCCTCAGCAGACAGTATTCCTTTAGACAGTCCTGACAGTAGGAACTTGGTGAAAGAAGTGTCCTTAAAAGTATGAAAACGGAACACAAATTTGGCACAAAGCTTTAAACATAAATGTATTTTTTAATATATTTTTTTTCATAGGCGCCCAAGATCTTCAATACAAGTGGTAGTTTAAAGATCCTTGCTGTAGACTGTGGGATAAAGTACAATCAAATCCGCTGTTTGTGCCGAAGAGGTGCACAGGTTACCTTGGTGCCATGGAATCATCCTCTGGACCTTAATGGTAAACAAAAACAATGACATAAAAAGTCAAATATACTATAATTGTCATGTTTTCATAGCCTGGGCAACACTGCTTGATTTGAGCGTGTACCAAAAGGGATTCAGTATACTAAAACATTTTCTAAGGGTTAATTAAGTTTGTTTATTAAGTCTGTCTGCTGAATCTGTCACACATTTTAGTCTTTCTAAGAAATTGCATGCCGGTGCATGCCAAATCACACTTTTATGCAAGTGCACTTGGTTTTGGTACTCTGAATACTAAGCACTAGGGCTGACTGCAAATAGTCGACCAAATTTGATTGGTCGGATGAAAAAAAGCTGCGTCTCGTCAAAGGGCTTCTGGGACTTTTAATTTCAAGCTCTTAAAATATGTGATCATTTTGAAAAGGATAAAGACCCAAAGAGGGTAACTTGCCGAATTTGCAGGAAAACATCCACCACGAACATGCTTTACCACCTCAAAAATGTAAGTAGCTTACTAGCCTAGCTACCCTTTGCCGATCTGAAGTTTGAATGCATTAAATAATTAAGTACATTTTGTTTTGTTGCTAGTATTGGTAAGGCTAAATTATCCAGCTCACTGTTTTACTTATTATTTAAAATAATAATAATCGCCTAAAACAGTGTAGTAAAACTTCTAACATTCATTAATACTTTTGTGAATTGTTCGGTTGAGTAACGCCTCCTTTCACAAAGGTAAACGACACACTTCAGGGTTCCGCTAAAACGTAGCCCATGCTTAGAAATCAATAGCGGATTCACTCGTGCTTGGTTTTGTGGTGCAAATCATTATCAGTCAAAGGGTTAAATCTCTCTTCAGGCAGTAAATCACTCTTCAGCCTGGCATTAAAGGTAAAACTTCACAAATATGTATCCCAGTCAAATGACGAAATGACGGCCACTGGTCGACCAACAAAATCCTTGGTCGTGGACAGCCCTAGTTGGTTCCCAAAAAGTAGCTCTCGGTTTCAAAAAAGGTTGGTGACCCCTGCTCTGAATATTGTATGTAAAGCAATAAATTACTTATTAATAGCAAACTAATTACAAAAAGTTTTGTTTACTTAATGACACCGTGTGCATGGCAGAAATACTGCAGAGATTCTCAAACCATTCAGATAAATTTTCCACTCTGCCCTTACCTAGCTAACTGTTGACTTGTAGATTCCTTGCAGATTCTGTTTTTTGTGTTAATTTCAATTAAGAACTTAAAATATAAGCCAAATAGGTTGCAGAGAATTATCATTTAAAAAGTCTGTGGTATTTCTTGTAATTTAAATTGTGCAGATGCATCGTTGGTTTGTGTAATAATCAACAAAATGTTCATTGCTTGGGGAAAGAAAACCTTTGCAATGTCACAGATCACCATATATGTATATAAACTATTTAAATCATGATAAAACACATCATGTATGTATTTGAAATTGCATTTGAAATTGAATTTTCACTTTGTAAAATTATAGTTGCAACTAATTTGTTCAATTGGTAAACTAACCTGGCCCTGACATTCAAAAGTCAAAGGGTTGATTGAGATGCTAATTTGTTGGTTTTTTGAATGTGTTCTGTTTTCCAGAATCAAACATCATGATGCCGTAAAATATTTTAGCCTATTGACCTAAAACACTGCATGGATATAACATGTTTTTGCATATTTTAAGTCATTATCTGTCTGTGCATTCAAATGTCATATACATGCTTTTTTAATAATACTACTTAAATGGGAGGATTGGAGGTTTTACTTGATCAGTTTTAAATCTTGTGTTTCAGGTTGGGTTGCCCAGGATTTACAAAGCCAGAATTCAGGCCGACTCCTATTGAAAAAGGAGCATCCAAATCCCTCTTTTTTCCTGATGAGGCGATCAACAGACACCCACGATTCAGGTACAAGATTAATAGCATCCACTTGGATTCAGATAGTTATACAGGTACATGTTTGAAGTTTTTAACAGTTGCCTTTTTTCTAATGTTTCAGCACTTTGACCAGAAATATTCGTCACAGACGAGGAGAAAAGGTTGTGATCAACGTACCAAGTAAGAAATGATTACATGATTACAATGATTACAAATCTTTCAGATTTCATACTTTGCCTTCACCATGAACGACTAGTTCATACTGCATGTTTTTGACTCGCCGACTAGTTGCCACTTGATTTGCTGGCTTGGAGGTGAGGATGTGTTTACTTTGTGAGTAAAACTTTGTGAACTGTTTATTGACTTGTTCCACACTGCCACAGCTTTAGTGGGCTAGCAAATTTTACTGCTGCACCACCTTTATACCCACTATTTGTGTCGTGTAAAATTCAAAATCTGGTTTTAATTTTTTTTTATTAATGTTTATAGTTTTTAAAGACAAAAACACACCATCTCCATTTTTGGAGACATTTCCTGAAGATGATGGTGAGGCAGCACGAGCAGTCATCCCTGACCACATCTACATGGATGCCATGGGCTTTGGGATGGGAAATTGTTGTTTACAGGTAGAGCAATTTATATTGTGCTATACAATGCATTTTCTTTTGGCCATGTTAAGTTATTGGTTACCGTGTTCTAGTTTTTTAAACCTGACTTTATTTCATTTTGTAGGTTACATTTCAGGCTTGCAGCATCAGCGAAGCACGATACCTGTATGACCAGCTAGCCACTTTCTGCCCCATTGTGGTAAGTTAGTTCACTAAAGATTAATACTTACTTAATGGGTTTTTTTTTTGTGTATATATATATATATATATATATATATATATATACACACACTGTACTGTATTATAGGGCACAGTCTAAATTACGGGGTCTCTTTCTGTATTTGACACACGTATAAGGCGCACCGAACTATAAGGCGCAGTTTTAATTACGGACTTTATTTCTGTACGGCACCGTATTATAAGGCAATCGCACACAATAACTATAAGGCGCAGTCTCAATTACGGTCTTTATTTCTGTACGCAAACGCACAGAATGCTAACTCACTCTTCTCCCACAAATCCATTCAAGTCCTCATCTTCCGTGTCAGAGTTAAAAAGCTGCGCAATTTCACTAACGAGCACTCCGGGTTCACTCTCCCTCTCATCAATGTCTGAGACAGTCTCGTCGCCAGGCGGCTGTTTAGTAATGATTCCGGCTTTCGCGAAAGCTTGGACAACAGTTAAAGCAGAAACCTTAGCCCAGGCATCCACAATCCATTCACAGACGGTAGCGAGTCTCCCTGTTTTAGTGAACGTATGTTTGCCATCTATCATCCATCGCTCCCACGCCGCTTGAAACTTTACCTTAAACGCCCTGTTTACGCCAATGTCCAGCGGTAGGAGTTCCTTAGTTAAGCCGCCCGGAATTACGGCAAACTCTGAATTAAGTTTCTTTACTTGGTTTTACTTGCTCCTCGTAAGTGAGTCTCTTCACTGGTGCCATTTTAGGGGTCCCGAAAAAACAAATTATGTTTTGCAATATACCTGTAGTTAAACATAAGTACCGGTACTGTACATATTACATAATGTTCTCTGATTGGTTTACGTGCTGTATGTTCTATATGCATTACGTTCCTGCGTCAGCCGAAAATAGACCGACTGTCAGTGAAGCGGAACGCTTACCTTAATCGCAGAACAATACTTTTATAGATTTTGTAACTCAGTACACGTATAAGGCACCCCGGATTATGAAGCGCACGTCTGATTTCTGAGAAAATTTTAGGCTTTTAGGTGCGCCTTATAGTCCGGAAATTACGGTATATATATATATTTCATTAAATATATTTATTTATTCTGAAAAACCTGTGAGACCTACAGCAGGTGGTAAACCTAATTTTAGATAAAGAACCGCAAACTAGAGCAAATACTAACCAAATAATTCACACAGTTGGATTGCCAAATTGTCATAAAACCTAATCAAGTGTTAAATAATTTGCAAATAAAACAAACTTTGTAATAACATTGTTATTTAATTTGTGGTTAAGTCACATGTAGTTTTTTTTAGAAAACATTCAAAATTGATTTATATTATTTTGGAAACATTATTGTAACGACTTCCA
>JAOTRQ010084118.1:0-11273 GCA_028565875.1 Hoplisoma paleatum
GTGTGTGTGTGTGTGTGTGTGTGTGAGAGAGAGAGAGAGAGAGAGAGAGAGAGAGAGAGAGAGAGAGAGAGAGAAAGCATAAGATTTTTAAAAAATGAATGATTTTGTTTGAATTATTTTTGTAAATGTTTACATCAATCAACGCTTGTTTTACAGACGGACGCACCTGTTACACCTGCACAAACCAGAGGAACCAAATCTGAGGCCAGGATTGGAAGACTGGGGGTAAAACACTGCTTGGTCTAATCAACGTCTCTTCTGGTATTTTAACCCCACGTATTCGTTTTTTTATTATTTGTTATATGAGGACCCCCCATGTACTCCTTTAGATTTGTTCTAGTTTGAAACAGTGTAAGCATTTTGCTTTCATCACACTCTGAAGAAGCTAATACTATAAAGATGTGTCTGCGTGATTGCACGTCACATCCGTACATTTTCCACACACAAAAAAAAACAGTAGACTATTTCATTTCATCATCAATGCGTCAAAATGCACACTGGTGTTTTATTTAAAATATTTTGTTATTTTCTAATTAATTCTGATTAAATTGTAAATCAAAATACTCAAAATAATTGTAACCACGGTGGGGTTTGCGTGTTCAAAACGTATGAAATTGCACGAGTCTGCTAAACAAATACACACACACTAATGAAATGGTTGTGTGTGCGTGTGTGTGTGCGTGCGTGCGTGCGTGCGTGCCCGCGTGCTGTGGATTATTCAGTGTAAATAAAAAAAACGTGAAATAAATTCTGATAAAATATAATAAAAAATACAAATTAAAAGTGGAGTCAATTTCACTTATTAATTTTTTCCCTATTTAGTGATACTGTTTTAAAATGCAACACTGCAAATGTGATTTTCTTCTGCCCAGCTTATGACTATTGATTTGTCTATTTAAATTGTGTTATAAATAATTAATTATTAAGTTCTTAATTTAGTATTCAGTATTTTATCTGAAAATCATCTTTGCTGTTATTATTTGTATGTTAACTCTAAAATAATGTCTATATTGAAAATACTGAAATACTTACTATTTTTGTTGTATTAATACGTAATAACAAAATTAAACAATAGATATGTTAATATCCACATTTAATTAGTACACTACATGTTCTACTTTATGGTAAAATAAATGTCGAGTTTGGTAAACTTGTTAACGTTTAATGGAGCATCGGTTGTTTTTTAAATTTAATACAGACCATAGAAATGTTTAAATAATAATAAACTATATTGCATGTAGTTTTAATAATTCTTGTATAGGTAAACATATTTGCTTTGAAACCACATACAGTTTCGTAATAAGTGCATCATTGCTCTTTCGGATGCTGATTTTCAGCCACATGAGAGCTGCTGAGATAATTACTCTGAATGTCAAAAAGATTTAGTTTAATATCGTCTCTATTAGTGCTGCTGCTCCTGTAATTAAAGGTGTAGATGAGGGTGGCGCTGGTACAGATGGCATTTGCTTACTGTGATTGGGTCTATAAACAAAAACTAGTGAGAAGAAATGCGCGGAAACCAGAGAAAACCGCGCTGAAGTATCAGAAGCGACAAAAAAGTGCAGCTGGTCCAGTCATCATTGTCATCTTCATCATCATCTTCATCATTATTACCGTCAACCCTCGAGATAGAAAACATATTCTTAATACATGATACATTCATACATAAACCAGAACATTTCAGAAAACCATACATATTAGACATCCATTACAAAATAACAACAAAATATATTATGTTATGACAAGATGTTATGTAATAAATAATTAAACAATTTTAAGTAGCTATATTTAAAGAAATTACACCACAATGTTATGGCATAACTTTTAATGGTAGTACTTTAATAACAACAACTACTTTATTATTAATAACAATACTTTTTATAATAAAAAACAATTGTTGATTATTATTTTTTTATTGTTGTTGTCTTTATATTTTATTGTTGCTATGATAAGAAAAAGCATATAACTATTAGTAAATAGAAAATAAAAATAATTACCCGCATAATAAACAAATGAAATGCTCAGCCCTAAAAATAAACATGTCATGACTTTAGGGCCAGTAAAGTAAAGCTAAAAAACAGTATGTGCATATTATCCAATTACGTCAATTTCAATTAACTATAATTTTATTTTTAAGATTGTATAAGCGTATAAGATCGTAGAATTTATGTGTTGTTTATGTACACATAATTAGTCAAATTATGGATTATAAATAAGTTTGTTAGTGATTAATAATATAACCTTGTAAGATGTATTTTGTCATTATTATTATTATTATCATATTTTCTGGAAACAAACGATCATTTGGACTTATGTTTAAATTCACGTTCTGCAAAAATTCATGTTCATGCGACTGTAACTAATGATTATTCCTTTGAATAGTTAAAAAAATTTAAGTGACAACAAAATTAATATAATAATTTTGTATTTTTCTTGCCACTGTTCTGGAAAAAAAATGCACTTAACAATAACAACAATAATTTATCTAGCATATATCTAATTAAATATTTACAGCAAAAAATTACTTCACTGAAATATAATTCTGCATATAATAAAGAAAACACAACTAAACAATTTTACAGTAGCAATTATTTACAGCAGCAACAACAGCAACCAAAATACATGCCGGTTATTAGGTTAATATGAATGTAATAGTATAAATAATGAGATATGTACTGGTAGCAGCAACTTACCTTTTCCCCGACGAGCTTAGCACTGGCTAATAAGAACTATTAAATAGTTATGGTGGCCCTTCATGGTAATAAAAGGGGGAAAAAACATTGACATTATTATTATTACTTTATATAACTTGTGGAACTTTTTATTTCTAAGGCTATTATGTAATTGTTATTTTTTTTTTTTTTTAAGAAAAAAGATCTTCCGACGTGACAGATGTTACAGGCTGATGAATATAAATAAGCCAAAATACCAATAAAAAATTGAGGACTCTTCACTTTGTTTTTTTGGCATTGCATTTCTGCGAAAAAGGTTTTGTGTCTTTGCTCTGCGTGATTCTCGTTATTTGAGAAACGGACGCAGGTGGACACAGTTGAAAAGCAAACAAGCCAATCAGATCGCTCCATTCCGCTTTGGCCAATGACAGGCGTCACATTGTTGTCAAATTTGTCTAATGAAAACGAAGGAGAGCAACAATAGAGAGAGAGAGAGAGAGAGAGAGAGAGAGAGAGAGAGAGAGAGAGAGAGAGAGAGAGAGAGAGAGAGAATCTGTATCCACTGCAATCTCTCGAGGAAGTTAGTGTCTCATCCTGAAGCTGCAAGAAGAAGTTCGAAGTACTTTAGGAAAAGCTCTTCATTGGAGATAGTCGTGGATCGATACTTATAGGCGTGTTTTAGCCTTTAAAAATCAATTTGGACGCAGAAAGCGATTTATTACTTCACCGTATGGACTGATCGCTAAATGACGCGAAATATTGTTTAACCAATTCGACTGGGCTAAAGAATTGATTTCTAATTCGCAGTTAAATCTCGATCGCAGTGACACTTAAATCTACAAGATCAATCACTTTTCTGATCGGGTGTAGATAATGGATCTTCGTCCGGAGCATCCCGGGACTCAGGTGGGCTCACAGGTTCACCCCGCCGCTGCGGCGTCTATCCCGGTCTCCATGGCCAGCAGTCTGCTGAGAGGACCGCCGCTGCTATTGCGAGCTACTGAGAAGTACCCCCGCACACCCAAGTGCGCCCGCTGCCGAAACCACGGCGTCGTTTCTGCACTGAAAGGCCACAAACGGTATTGCCGCTGGAAGGACTGCATGTGCGCCAAGTGCACTTTGATTGCGGAGAGACAGCGGGTCATGGCTGCGCAAGTGGCGCTCCGCAGGCAACAAGCGCAAGAGGAGAACGAAGCCCGTGAACTCCAGCTGCTGTACGGTACAGCCGAGGGACTCGCGCTCGCTGCTGCCAACGGCATCATCCCACCGCGGCAGAACTATGACGTGTTTGGTCCAGTCAGTAACGACAGCAACCCTGGTAATTATAAGACATTTCATAAGTTTATATTACTATGGCAATTACAAACTACTGGAACAAACCAAAAATGAAGTTTCTAGATGTCTAAAAGTTAGGCCTGTTCGTTATCTGTACTATCTGCAAATATTGAACAGACAATTTTTAACATGTTAAATATATACATGTCCGTCCCCCACCCCACAATTCCTGTTAGACGTGTTTGGAGTTTACTTTAGCTTGCCATAAATTGTTAATGAATGAATGAAGTTTATTTACTGCCATAACTTATAGCATACATTGCTTAAAATAAGTTAATTAGTTTAAATGCCATACATTTTATCACATTAAAATCAAGAATACACAGATTGTCTTGCCAATCGTGATGATTTCGGAAATAGGTTTGTCTTATCCTGAAAATTTATATAAACACTTAACTGTCTCATTTTTCAGACTCAAACATGCAGAAGTTTGAACTATTTCCCAAAACTTCGCTATCTGGATCTGTGACGCCACAACCCACAGGTTCAAAATCTATCTCGGGTGACAATGAGTCAGTTCCTGGGATGTCCTCTCCAGATGCACGACATGGCTCTGGATCAGAAAACGGTGACGGGGAGTCCTATGTCAACTCTCCAGCCCCTAAACCTTCGAAAGACGGAGATGAGACACCACCTTCAATAAGTCCACTCGGGTCAGACTCGGACACAGACAAGGACGAGCAGGAACCGTCACCTTCGTCTGCATCATCTCGCCACATGAACGCCATCGACATCCTGACCAGGGTGTTTCCTACTCATAAGCGCAGCGTTCTGGAGCTGGTGCTACAGGGCTGTGGGAAAGACGTGGTCCAGGCCATCGAGCAGATTCTTAACCATGGTGGACAGCTCAAACCCCCAGATGACTCGTGGGTAGCCGAGAGGGTACTCCAGAGCACCCAGCAGCCCTTATCCACCACACCGAGGCCCGTATTACCTGGTAGCATGACGCTCAGCAATCGGTCGGCCTTTTCTCCACTACAGCCCAACGGGCCTCACTTCGGAGCCGAGTCTGGCGCATATCCTCTGGGTGCACCTCTTGGTTTAAACCCGCTCCGATTGGCTTACACAGCACATGGCAGAGGGCTCGCTTTCATGACCCCTTATTCTACCACAGGTTTGATGCCCACTCTAGGCTTCCGTCCACCAATGGACTACGCTTTCAGTGACTTGATTAGAGACAGGACTCTTCTGCACAAAGACCAGAGCTACACGAATGGACTGTATGGCCCTCTGGTGAACAACACTCCTGAAAAACAGTGAACGAATAATTCATTTGGTTTAAACTTGACTTTGTGTAGCCTATTATGAAGTGTTCTATATATTAAATCCTTATCACATTTTCATTCAAGAACGACTTTGTAAATATTCTGCTTTTACTTTTCGGACAGTATGGACACATGTTTCGTGTTGTCTTTTTGTTGTCGTACGTGTTGAAATGGTCACCAATAATAATGTAAACATATTTTGGTCATGCCTTTAAACTAACAAGATTTTTAAAAAGTAACCAGTATTTTTATTTACATTGCGTATTTTTAATTCTTTACAAATGTCACACACACACTTTAGATTATTCGCAGATCGACCTATGTTTTTGTGTGATAAAAATGCAATTACAAAATACTGTTCCCCATAATATAAGAAACTTTATTCACTAACAATATGAAACGCGGCTGGTTCAGATGACTTTCTAACTTATATTTTCTGTAAGATGTGCCATGTTAAATGATCGATACGTAAACAGTAACGATTTATGTTGAGGAAAGTGTAACAATTTCGAGTACAATCTGGTACAATGTGCTGTTTTTATGTTGTGTTCTATTAATAAAAAAGCTATGCGCAAAACAATGAAAAGACGTTGTTGACATTGTCATGTAAATTAATTATCGCTGCATACTAGTAGCTGTACATCTATGTAAAATTTGATAGAAATAAATGTTATTTTATACTTAGCTTGCGTTCTGGTGTTTTATTTTTTTGGTACTGAAAACCACATATGCCGTGTTCTTAAAATATTATTATTAATTTTTGTTGTTGCACTCATAACTACTAGGTGACAAGCTAATAAAGCCTAATTCATTCAGCGTAGTCTACAGTGACTTTAAAGGCAAATAGTAATGCTATTATCAATATAAGATAAATATAAATGTGCAGAAAAAATAAATACTGGTGAGGAATATCATTTCAGATAGCAAATCAACCAATACAAATCACGCAATTGACATTATGTATATTCTGATATAATAATTGTGAAACAATTGCATTTTTTATTTAAGCCAATTTCACTTAACAGTAACACTTAAACTGGCTTTACAAAAATATGCTTATTTGTAGGTACGTACAATAAGAATATGTTTTCCTTTGATTCGGACATAAACTGTATCCCCGAGTTTGACATCTTGATTAAATAAGAACAACTCTTGGCCACTAATATGAAACATAAACACTATTTAAACTGATAAATAATATGCATGTAAATGGTACATGATAAACTGTTCGATGTTTAAGTCTAATATTAGTTACAAAACAATTTACGCACAATTAAAAGAAATGTATACTCATGTCTGTCTGTACATGCAGCCACTTCAGTTTCTACTGTATTGCATTTTTATGCAATACGATGCAAACAATAATATTTATTATTAACGAGCTATAATTAACAACTCTGCACTTTTGGATGAAACTTTTTCGGTTATGTTTTTCATGACTGTTAGTTATTTATGTCGCTGCATCAAATATCAAATGCATGAAAAAAACTGGTAAAACAATTCATACTTTAAACTCACACCGCAGCTGTACTGAAATACTTTATTTATAACTATGTTTTTTTTCTTTTATGGGTTTACAGCAGTTTAATAACCAGTTAGCTTCTTGCACTTGGACCTTTCAGACAACATTTAGCAAATTTATGGCTATTTCCATTTAGTTGTTTTTTTTGTAATGGTAACAAATCTTTAAAATGGTTTTGGAGGAATATCAGTGTTGGTTTATTAAGACCAAATTATAGGCAAGACCTAAATTAAATTAATCTGATATAAATTACGTTTCACAGCCGACACAAGGAAGTCAAACACATTTGACTGTAAATGGTCACACTATAGCGTTTGTTGAAAAGTTGAAAGTTGAAAACATCGTGGTATTACAATACCACAAAATCAAAATATATTATATATACGATATCAAATGACATACATTTTTATTATTAAGATTTAAATCTGGTTACTTTAATCTTTAAAAAATATTAATAAAATCGATAAATTAAATATATTTTTCTGATATTAAAAGAACAACAGGACGAGGATTTTCTCAGACCAAAAGACAAATTCTCTTATAGCATTTGTTTATGTTATTATATTAACATTAAAGTATTTAGATACTTCAATTATGTCCAAATATACAAGTTATTATAGTTGTATTCACTGTAATGGTGTCCAAAACAAATACTATAAGAGACGTATGGGATATATTTTCTCGAAATTATTATTTTTCCAATTTTCCTATTTTTAAATGTGTTTGGTATAACAGAGACCAGTGTTTTAAGAAGCAACGTTTCAGAAACCACAATGCTAATATTAGGGACAAAAGCAATAATGGATTGTTTGACTTCATTTGAAATTATTGCCACCTTATTGTTAAAAAAGTTACTCGTGGTTAGAATACGGACATTTTTACCCCACAATTTGTAGGCATACATTTTGCAAAAGTCGAGTGTCACTCTATAAAAAAATTAATAGTGAATAGATTGAAAAAATCTATAATAAAATTGAGAAATATTTACGGTTCTACTTTTCACGATTTTATGTCTTTGTGAACATTTACAGTTTTACTGTAAAAAAATGACATTTTTAGCAAAAAAACTATTCTGAAATGAATCACCCTTACCATGATCAGATGTCCAACAGTGGCAACTTCGTGATAGTGGGACTTGAACCAGCGACCGTCTGATTTCTCGGCCACTAAGCCACCAGTACCCTGTTTATAGTAGTTTTTCTCTGCCATTAGTTTTGGTGAACATCTGGGATATCTGAGTTAAAATAGAAAAATGCATCTGCTTGGGTGCACACAACAGGTGCACTCAGAAGCTGATGTTTGGAGACAAAAACTCTTTATCTTTACTGATTTTACTGTCTAGTGTTGCACTTTAATGTCACCACTGGCAGTAACTGCAGTTCGAATGACATAGATAGTCCAGCTCCATGTAAATTTCGATGTGTTTCAGATCTCATATGAAATCATCATCAAATGTTGTCAGATGACCCTGCGTAATACTGGATTCCATTAGCACTGCTAGATGTTGGATCTGTTTATGAGTTTAGTTATTTACTTTGTCTTTCGGTTTGGTTTCGAATCAATCCACAACTTACTGAGTTGTTGATTTGGGGGTTTTCTAACTGTAATTAGAAGAATCTCATGTGATCCCATGCAGTTATACTGTATGCCTGAAAAGTTTCCAATATGCCTTGATTTGTTCCAATGACAAGTCTCATAATAATAATTCACCGTAATATTACATCAGGATGCGTGGTGGCTTAGTGCTTAACCTCAGAGTAACAAGTCCTGGGTTCGAATCCCGGGTCGGC
Source organism: Hoplisoma paleatum (assembly GCA_028565875.1). Lineage (NCBI taxonomy): Eukaryota > Metazoa > Chordata > Actinopteri > Siluriformes > Callichthyidae > Hoplisoma > Hoplisoma paleatum. Next base: position 8,585 of record JAOTRQ010084118.1, read on the forward strand.
CCGGCGGCTTTATGTGTGTAATTTGCATGTTCTCCCCGTTTACTGCGGTTTCCAAATTGTCCATGACTGTGTTTAATGTAATTTGTGTATCGATCGAAACTTTCCTGTCATGGATATTATCTAGAGTTTTGAACGTTGAGAGGAACGTTAAAATGGTCACTTAATAAATAAATAATTTAACATCATTTAGCATGACCTTATAATGTATATTATATAGTACAACGTATAGCAGTAAATTGTGTGATAAACAGCGTGTGAAGTCTCAGACCTTGTCCTATAGCGACATCTTGTGTTTAAAAAGTTTTTTATATTCTCTCAAATTTTCTCATAACTCCACTTTAATATTAACTGTATGGTTATGTTTATGCTAGCTGAGTTCTTGTCTTTACACTCGAGTGTGAGAGATTTTGTGTATGTCTTTAATCCTCTTGTTGTATGTTTCCAGAATGCATTTTGCTCTAATGCTTCTTTACCCTGGCTGAGTTGTTAAATGTGGAGGCAGCCACACCGGTCTGACTCTTTTTTGTGGAGTCTGTGTTTAATACATCAATTGTTTGGGACAACACTCCTGAGTAAGTACTTGTATAACACTTACTATAATTTACATTTTCAGCAGACATATTTATTCAAAGCAACTTACAAGTTACAACGGAACACAATTCTTGATCAATCAAGGATTAAGGGCCTTGCTCATGGGCTCAAATTGGTGCTAGTGGGGCTTGAACTTGTGACCTTCTAAGCTCCAGCCAACATTGGTGTTTAGCATCACCGTTGTTCTGTGTGCATGCTTTGCTCCTCGAGATTGTTCCCAGGTGCTTGTCCTGCAGAGAGAATCAACTGATTTACAAATTAAGCAAGAGGTGAAAAGGTGGCTGTGATGAACCTCAGAGTTTTCTATTACCACCGGCAGTGAAATGCTTTAGTAACTGCTCAGCCACAAATTCGTAGGCCACGTAAACTGATGGAGCGAGGTCAGTGGATGCTGGCGTGCAAATTGCAAAGAGATCTCCAACTGAGGATCAACCACCCAGCTGAGTCAATCACTACAGATCTTTAAACTACATGTGACCTACAGATTAGCTAAAAACAGAGACGCAGAACGCTTCATGGAATGGGTTTCCAAGGTTGAGCATCTTCATCCAGGCCACACATTAAAACAACATGGGTACCATGTTAACCATCATACAAGTAAGATAATTTCATCCTTTTAATTGTTTAGTAAGTTGTTCTCAAACTAAGTAGAGATATTGTTGTATGCTTCCTACATTAAGGAGTAGCTTATTAAACAAACAAAAGCGACACAGTATTTGTTGTGTTTTCCAGACTGTAAGGCGCACTTAAAAGTCGTTCACTTTCTTAAAAATCGACTGTGCGCCTTATAATCCGGTGCATATTATGTATGGATTCTGCTTGCTGACCTTAAACCGTATTTACGGTATGTGGTACACAGATTGTATGTGGAACATAGATTTGATAAGGTACACGGCGGTAATCTGTTAAAATGTTTTACTACGACTTTGAGCTACTACGAAGCCGCACCGCTTGAGGAATTTTTGTAGCGTTACGGCTACAAAACTGTAGTATGTGTCACACACCGCATGACTACAACTCCCAAAATGCGCCACATGTAATCACGTGTTTGGGCTCCAACCAATCACGTCTCTGTCTCACGCTCAACATCTTCGATCTGTCTGTTAACAGCTGTTAGTAATTTACGTCTGTATTTAAACACTTTGTATTACCGCTGGTCTGTCGGTGGTGCGCGTTCAGTCAACAACATAAATCTAGATTTGTTTTGTTGTACTTCTTGTCCTGGCATAATGTGTTTTAGTTGAGCTTTTTATTGTTTCATTTTCACAACAGGACTAAAGCATGCAGAGGAACACTGAAGCATAAGGGTTGTAGCAAACTTTGTGCTGTGTGTTACACTGATGTATGAACATTGTTTATGATTTCAACCTACAACGACATTGATTTATATTAGATTCTAGGTTATCTATTAAAACAGACCTAAAATCAGTCCTGGACCATTTCTCCAAACTCCAGTTAACTTGCCTGGCATGTTGTCTAACTGGGAGGTTTTTGAAGTGTGGAAAGAGCTATTTTTGTTTTCATTTAAATTCTGAATTAATTATAAAATGTTTGCTATTCAATAGAGCACCACAACTACTGCAAATTTCTTTGGGTATTAATAAACTGTTTTCTTACATTGCCTGGCTTCTCTGAGTATGTGAGTGAGTCTATGGAGCACACAACCCAGTTTGCTCTCTTGGTTGTTGCTCACTACATCTACAAGATGCAGATTTACTTATAGGTCCTAGAACCAAGAGGAATGTAGCTACAGTTTTGGATGTATGGTCTTCTCATTTTTGTTTGAGTAATAAAAAGCCAATAAACTCCCAAGAAAGATATCTTTGAATATAATTTTTGGCTATTAATTTTTGTGTAGTACAGTATAATGTTCACTCTGCTCAGTGTTTCAATAAAATATTTTGTTTTCGCTTCAATTATTTTACATTATGTGCAAGAACGTTAGTCTATCTATCTAGTCATTTATCGTCCATTTTCCCAGTTCCAGGGTTAGGACTTTAATGTTTGGAGCAGAGTTTTCTGTGCGGATGCCCTTCCTGACGACAACCACCAGTAAGTGGTGGGAACTTGTGAGACTACTGGACAATTTCACATTTCC
>JAOTRQ010084128.1:0-11272 GCA_028565875.1 Hoplisoma paleatum
ATAAACTATTATCTCGAATCTTTTTATTAGATAAACCAGTCCAAACCTGAATGTGGTCGACAGACGCTGGTGGAGCTGCTGATTCGTCCAGTGCAGAGGCTACCCAGCGTGGCTCTCTTACTCAATGGTGACACACACACACACACACACACACACACAGTGTTCTGTTTTTGTTCTGTATTTTCTGTACCCTGTCCTCCTCAACAAACCTTTACTTTCCATTTGTGTCTGGAACCTATTTCAGATATTAAAAAGCACACCTGTGAGGAGAATCCTGATAAAGTCACCCTGGAAAAGGCCATCGAGTCGCTCAAAGAGGTTATGACGTGAGTCGAATAGTTTCATCCACTTCCTTACTGATAATATTCTCAGAATATTCGTCAGTAGTCAAGCGTCTCTGTCCTGAGTCGCTGTGCTTAAACGGAGTCTCTGGTTTTTAGTCAGATTTAGTCTTAAGTCCTCTGTCCTGCTTCTTCTTAGCCATATAAATGAAGACAAGAGAAAGACCGAGGGCCAGAAGCAGATCTTTGACGTGGTTTATGAGGTGGACGGCTGCCCGGTGAGTTTCCTGTTTGTTTGCTCACCAGATTTTTCTTTCGTCTCGTCGACGATGTGCTAAAATAACGCCGTCAGTGTGTCGTCTTTCTCCACCACTCAGTCTAGCATCTAGGATCTTGTAAAAGGCTTTTCATTTTATTTGCTCAATGTTTCATCTCTTCATTGAAAAGCTAAAGCTGTAAAGGTCGCCGGTTTCGTGCCACACTGCTGATGAGTTGCCACTCATCGGGCCCTTTAGCAAGTAAGGCGGTTTGTGTGCACGGTTTGAGATCTTCTCGAGTTAATCCAGGAATTCTTATTACATTTCTTTAGTCGCATAAACCTGAAGACACACGTGAAATAAATAAATGCTATAAATGTTATTAAAAATGTTTTTTTTTTTATACTGCGTCCTGGGTGGAACGCTGTAGCAGCTCGTGTGATCATTTGTGTGTTTGTGTCGCAGGCGAATCTGCTGTCGTCTCATCGGAGTCTGGTACATCGAGTAGAGACCATCGCTCTGGGTGACAAGCCGTGCGACCGCGGCGAACACGTAACTCTGTTTCTCTTCAACGACTGCTTAGAGGCACGTTCACACTCATTAGGAAGGATCGCTTTAATTAGCCTGTATCAGCTGCTCTCTCTCTCTCTCTCTCTCTCTCTCTCTCTCTCTCTCTCTCTCTCTCTCTCTTGCTCTCTGGTATCACAACCATTACACATCTAACATTCTTCTGGATCTGACATAGATGTACACCGCAGATAGATCAACTTTACTAGTCAGTTGGTCTCGTCCAGGATTGTATTTTGCTGCATGACAATTTTTTTGGGATTACATGACCACACAAGCGTGTGTCTTTATTTATTTATTTATTAATATCGTTAGTTATACTATTATTTTTACCGTTATTTACACTTTAGGAAACATTCACGGCCGGCGACTAAAAACATGACACTGTTTATAAATACTAAAATAAATAATATGTTGAGAGTTTGAGAGGAAAACAAAAATGCAATGCCAAGTCGGCGCTTGCTGACTCGGTGGCTGTCGTTTCGTTCCGGGTAGCATGAGCTCGTATTTGATCGACCGGGCTTGGCGACGGAGGGTTCGAGGCACATGTGTGTGTGTGTGTGTGCGCGTGCCGTGGCTGTCCTGTTTGCTCAGCTTTCGGACCGGCTTGTTAATGAGGGAAGGGAGCACCGGAGCTCCATCTGCTCAATTATTCATTGATGAACTCCTTTGTATTCATATCTGTTGCGCCGCGTTTCAACGTGTCACTTTATTCCGAGCTGCATACGTGAGGATTAAAGGGCCCCTAATAAGTCGAGGCGGTCAGCTTTAAAAGCATCTCGATCGCTGACCCGCACACGACGGTCAGCATGTGCGCGCACACACACACACACACAGATGACGGTACACGATTCATCTTTTCACATTTAGAACATTTTGTCGCCACTTTGGAAATCATCCGCTTTATTTAACCCAACACACACTAGGGGGCAGCAGTGACCACACGCGCCCAGCGGTGACTGTCAGCCCTAGCTACGTTACCCAGGGAGCTGTTAAGAATTCAGCGCGGTTCCCCCGGGCGACGGCTGCCCCTAATGGACTCGAGTTTTGTTTGTGTGTGTGGACAGATCGCCAGGAAGAGGCATAAAGTGATCAGCACCTTCAAGAGTCCTCTGGGCCAGACCCGGCCGCCCGCTCAGCTCAAGCACATCACCCTCATGCCACTGTCACAGATCCGCAGGGTGCTGGACCTGCGCGACACCGAAGGTGAGCGCACCGTCACGTACTAAATACATCCATCAGCCATAATATCAGTAAATATGTGAATATCGTTGTTAAAAAACTGATTTCTGAATGCCTGTGTGTGTGTGTCTGTGTGTGTTGTTGTGTGTGTGTGTCGGGGTGTGTGTGGAATGCTTTCAGAGTGTCAGAACGCCTTCGCCTTGGTGGTGCGTCCTCCTACGGAGCAGGAGAACCTTCTCTTCAGCTTCCAACTTACCGCTGAAGATGCCCTCAAATCAACCTGGTTAAAAACTCTCTGCAGACAAGTGGCCAACACCATCTGCAAAACTGATGCGGTAAGTTCAGTTACCAAACCAAACTTCCTTAACTCCAGTCACACGGCGGCCTCCGCAAAGATTCACTTATTATTTTAATAAATAAATTACCACTCGCATGGTAACATAACGGGTGGAACACGTGGGGAGTGTCGGGCATGTTACTGCCAAAAATCATTACAGTTACTAGTTACTTCTGCCGAAAGGTTACTGACTTAGTAACTAGGTTAATGTATGCTAAAGGTAACTAGTTACCATAAGAGTGTTGGGTAGTTTGACTCCTTTTAAATTAAACAGCATCTTTTATTCCGTGTGTTTAATAACAAAATAAATAAATTCACGCTTTCTGTGAGACGGGACACAGAATTTAATGTGTTTATGTACTTATTGATATATAAAGCTTTGTTTTTTTTAGTAGAACAATAAAAACACAGATGTTTTAGAAATGTTTATATTTATTTCACTTAAATACATCTTTATAAACACACACACACACACACACTTATGTTTATTCCATTTTAGTTTCGTACACTTACTTAATTTTAAGACATATAAGTGCTAAAGCTGCTCTATACTATTGAACATCATGTGTACTAAATGTTCATCTTAAAGAGATGCTAATATGTACTTAGAAATACGGTAACGTACAGAAATATATAAAAATTTAAGAATTTTGTAACCAAGCGAATCAAAACAATTCTCCATTTCGTCAACCGTTGATTTGAGATGGTCATTAATAAAATAACACAATACAACAATGTTTGACAGATATGTTAATAAACACTTTTGCGATAGATTCTTAAATAAGTAAACTTGTGCACGAGCGTGCTTTTATGATGTCAGAGTTTCTCTTCATCCCTGCACGTGTAATTGGCTCCAGTCAGACCGATTGTATACATCTGCCTTCATAATTAAAGAGCAAGTGTCAACCTGAGGCCCCGCAAGTTCCTTGCCAAGCCCTGCAGCTCCACTCTTCACCACCAGGGGGAAGCGCATACTTCCTTTCAGTGTTGCTCTCTACATGTCTGTCTCTTTCTTTCCTTCCCCCGTCGCCTCTCTGCCAGCACAGTGTCTCAGCATTGTAATTTATTTTAAAACAGGAAGACCTGATTCAGTGTACTGATCCAGACACCCTTCAAGTGAGCACAAAGGACATGGACAGCACGCTGAGTCGAGCCTCAAGGGCCATCAAAAAGACATCAAAAAAGGTACGAGACAGTGGGCCGGGCTCATAGCCGCTCGTCTGACTGCTGAATGAGGCCGATTGTGACTGTTTGCTTTGGATCGAGTCTTCGTTCTATCAGCTTTAAACTCTTTCTATGAAAAGTCCAAAGGCCGTTTGTAAAATCAGATCATTGAGACACAGATGCATTAATGCAACAGTAATAAATGATGAATGATTCCATTTTTATTACAATACTCATGGTAATAATTATACATAAAGAAAAAATATTTTAGTAGCATTAAATGTCTCCGTAGTTACTTTTGAAATGCTCGATCGATGATTTACGTCAGGGTTGTCGAACCGGCTCCATAAAGAACCCGTGTGTCCGCTGGTCTTCCTTTTTACCAGCCCAGGAAGTCACATAATCAGCTGTCTAACACGAGAAATCTGGTCCTATTCCGATCTGGTTGGGATTGAATCCGGCAGCCACACTGGCGCTTCGTGGACGGGTTCGAGAACTCCTGCTTTTAAGGCGTTCGTGGATTTCGAAAGGACAGATAATTGGTAGCTGGAGATTTCATAAAAGTGTGATGTTATTAATGTAGGGCGAGATAAATTAGGCTCGTCTACTATTGCTGCCGGTCGGTGCCTTTATATACCGGCATTAAGGCCTGGCGATTAGTTTGTATTCGGTCTGTAGTGCATCCGGACAGGGATGGCTTAGTGGTTCTGCTACTGAGTGTGAGTGTAAGTCACTTTAGGATAAATGTGTCTGCTACATGCTGAGAATATAAACTCGTTATTACAGTACGGGAACGCCGGACTTTTTGCACCACTAATCTGAATGATGCCGTGTTGGAATATCGAAATAATGTCATACATTTCATTCTTATGTACCAAAACAACACGCCTGTGTACGTCTTCTCCACCGATCTGAATCAGAACGACTTGTATGTAATTCTTTCCCAGCGCTTCTTATTACGGTAAGATTAAGCTAAACATAACAGCCGGATCATGTCTCTGTACAGGTCACCCGGGCGTTTTCTTTCACCAAAACTCCCAAACGTGTGATCCAGAGAGCTTTCCTGGCGAACACTACCCCTGATGACAAGAGTCCCGGTGTAGGATCTGATTACATGACCCGAATGACCAGCAGCTCAACACTGGCTGTGAGTTTCTCTCTTTTTTTCCACACATCAGCTTCTGTTGGGTTTTTAATGCAACAGTTACTTCACACGTAATGAGTTGTAGTCTGGTGGTCAGAGAACAGGGACCAGTACTCCATGGGGCGCCGCTAAATGCTGTAAATGTAAATGCTGTTTTCTGCTCGGCTCATGTTGTCCCATCATCGTTCACCGCTCCTGCCGAACTGGGTTTAAGCTCGAATCCAGCAGAGACGTATGATAAACTGATTACATAGAGCTGGTGTGTTGGATTAGGACCAGATCTCACAGACCAGGTTACTGAACAGGAGACACACACACACACACATACATACACGCTGACTTTGATATGAGAACTTCGGGCAAAGGGAGGGGGGGGGAAACGATGCTTCTTTGTTGAATTTGGTCCTGATTAGAGATTTGAAGTCTCACATCAATTATGAGCAATTAAGAGCAACTGGTTTACATTCAGTTACAAGCAACTAACCAAACGACTGCCAGATTAATCGAACGGTAGGTAACGGACTTTTTTATGGCATGGGATAAGCATAATGTTTAATATTAAATGCCACAACTTTAAAGCTAAGATATTTCGTTACTTCAGGTTTCGAAACTATTAAGTTAGAAGAATCAGGAACAATTCTGTGCTTAAAATCATCATCAAACACATGTTGACTTTATGGAATATTATAAAATCTCTCTCTCTATTCGTTTATCGTCCGTTTTCCCAGTTTCTGGGGTCGGACGTTAATGTTTGTATCAGAGTTTTCCACCCGGATGCCCTTCCTGACGACAACCCCCAGTAAGTGGTGGGAACTTGTGAGACTACTGGGACAATTTTACATTTCCGATCAACCTAGTGCATGCTTTTGGAATGTGGGAGGAAACCGAAGTACCCGAAGAAAACCCACACTGACACGGGGAGAACATGCAAACTCCGCACAGAAAGTCTTTAGCCTGACCCGGGGATGGAACCCGGGACTTCTTGCTGTGAGGCGACACAGTGCTATAACCACTCGGCCACCGTGCGGATATTATAAAATATGGACGGTACAATGTTTGTATATTTTAAACTGTTAATCATGATCTACTTGCTAGTCACCGTTAGAACGTGAACAACAGGCATCAGTTTAGAGTTCAAGAAAGATTGTAATAGAATTTATTATTATTATTATTTGTTGGAAATTATATATAAATTATAATCCAGGGTTTCCCCAGCGCTGCTGTTGACTCTTTGGGAATCGATATGCACAGTAAATGATAAACGTTTTGCTAGGATCATTTGCTGCGTTCCTCTTTTAAAGTCTCGAACGCATCACCAATGTATCGTCTAGCACTAGTAGCGACGTTCATATCGTGTGTGTTATGTGTTATCTAGAGATATTTTATCCTCTTAACGTTTCAATCCCAGTTAAGCCGTCTGGTCTGGTTTAATCTGTTAAACAAAGACGATTCTTCCTAATCGGCGTCTTGCATTAATAAATTGCTGCTTAAGGAAGAATGGTGAGAAGATTGCAGCTGGATTGAAACTAATGAAGCTATTGTCACCCGCTCGTTCTCTTTGTTTCAGCGTTTCCATTAGCGCCGTTACGTAAGCCAATTATTCTGTAGTGTCCGTTCAACACTCGACGCTCAGCGAAGGAAGAAAAAATAATCATTTCATCGAATGCTTCCTGCAGTTTGGCTTCCCAGTCCCAGTGAATCTCGTTCTATCAAAAGGAAGTGTGAATGTGTTGAACTTTTTAATAAACCGAGTCTTCTATTGAAATTTCTTCATCACGTGTCGATGTCTTAAAAGACATCACAGCAAGAAATCCCGGTGTTCAATTCCCCAAGTAGACCCAGGGCTCTCTGTACTGAGTTTGCATGTTCTCCCAGTGTCTGTCTGTCTGTCTGTTTTTCCTCGTGGTCCAAAAACACACAAGCAAGACAAATTGAAGATACGGAATTATCCATCCAATTTGACTTGTTACTGATGAGCGACAATCTCAGGCATGAATGTTACTTAAAGTGTGAAACATTAACACAGAAAACGTAAAACATAAATGTTCAGCTAAATAAATAATATAAGCTTAAGATAAATAAATAAATAAATAGAACCCAACGCACTGATTGTAACTTGAAAGAATTCTGCATTTGACATGCTTGTTTATGGAAAAGCCATTTTTACCTGTGCTGATTGCAGTGTGTGAACGTGTCTGTGTGTGTGTGTGTGTGTGTGTGTGTAAACGGGTCGTGCGGGTCCAGATGGCTCGCTCCACCTCCACGTTCAGCCTTAGCGACTGCAGTAAGAACGCAATAGTGCAGCGCTCCAATTCTCTGGACAATGCCCCTCGACCCAGAGTGCCCGTGTGTATACGAACGCCATGCTGCCCAGAGAACGCTAACCAGCCCGCGCCACCAGAAACTCACGCCAAAGTGACGCTTAACCATACCCAGATGGCAAGCCAGGCAACTCTTCAGGGCACGTGTCGGGAGCTTTTGGTACCTCCGGAGCAGCGCTGGGTCCCCGGTACCCCACGAAGGGAGACTCTACTCTAGGTAGCCCTTTGATATGCCCACCGTACTTAATCCTGTCTTACTCACTTTTAACCTCGGAGATGATCGGTGGCACCTACTAGGCACCTTCACTAACCCGATCCTCTGTAGGGCAGGGGTGCACGACTCTTCCCGACGAGTACATGTGATGATAAATACCATTTGCTTTACAGGTGTGTCGTCGTGTGTAGGGGGCGCTGATGCTGAGTTGTGCACCCCTCGTCGAAATGTAAACTGGTGTAAGCGCTGTGCACTTCTGTGGTGGGTGGTGGCATTGTAGCTTCGTATTGTTCTTCACTTTAAGTACCAATCGTTTAATCACTGCTCTAGTTGTGTGTAATTCTTAACCAACAAATAACCCACAAATGACAAACGGCACTTCTGGTTCTATTTGATTTTTTTTTCCCCGATTGATAAAGGGTGTGTGGGGGCGAAACCAGATGGGTTCCAGGTACTTTATCGGCGATGACTGTTACTTCATGGACCTTGATGTATCAGGCCACGCAGACCTCCACAAATCATTCGCCATCTTTCATCGATGTTATTACCAGCCGAACCAAAGCTCTGACTCTAAACATGGAGGGCATGTTCTCAATCATTTTAACCACGCTACAGTCGAAATCCACTATATTACCAAAAAGTATTCGCTCACCTGCCCTAACTCACGTATGATCTGGAGTCACGTCCGGTTCTTAATCCGTTATGTTCACTATAACGTCGGTTCCACCGTTTACACCCTTGAACAGCTTCGACTCTTCTGGTGACGTCTGTCCACCAGGTTCAGGAGTGTCTTTGTGTTTATGGGGATTCTTGAACGTTCTTGGATACAAACGTGCATTTGTGATGTCACAATACTGATCTCGGTTACGAGAAGAGTCCCGGCTCTCGGTTTCCATTCTAATTCATCTCCAAAGATGTTTCTGTCTGGGCGGGTCGAGGGTTCGGGACTCTGTGCAGGATGATTCGAGTTTCATCCACACCAGACCCTGTACATCCATGTAACATGTTACATGTGGAATCCTGTCACAGTTTCTCCTCTACGCTGGAATTCACTCAGATCACTGAGAGAGCGACACACCTTCATCAATGTTTGTTTCCCACAAAACAAAAATTCTATTCACCGGTAATCGTGGAAACGATCGGAAGATCTGATTCTGATCATTTGGATGGGTGAGCGAATACTTTTGGCATTTTAGTGTAGTCACTTTAATGGGAATCCAATGCCTCCATACTGGTCTCGCACTCAATAATAAAGATAATTAGACGTGACCTGTGGGGGCGTAATATCTCCCTCACAGTCTCACAATATGCGTCCTGGTTGGAAGTCCCATCAAATAACGGAATCACTGAAAAATTCATACACACAGAAACATGCTGATCCTAAATAATCCTCCATTTTACCCTGTTTGCTTTTAGGCTGTCCATTCTCCATCGATGGTTAATCTGTCATCTGCGTTCGAGAGGAAGTACCACACCTTCAGCAGATCCACCACCCATCTCATCTGATGCCACTGCCCTCGTTCAGATCACATCTTCTACACTAACCGAACCACACTAATGAACCTCGTCACAGTGGCTATAGATGCTTTGCTTACCCCCCCGACTCCCGAGGTCAGATCACTGCTCTCCGACTTCCCAAATGAAGGATTTCTCGTGTCTTTGTTTTGTCTTGTTTCGTGTGTAATGTCGAACATATCGGGCACTTTTATCTAACGGCGACGCTAACTGTCGATGTTCATGTCGATAACCAATGAAAGTATTTCACATCATGAATCTTTCAGCAAATGACCTTCTCAGCTTTTATAAAGCTACTTTGAGTATTTTTTTTAAATAGTAATAATTATTATTCATATTAAGGGATACAAGGTGAGACGTGTTGGATGGAGGTGGACCGTTGCTGAACTTTAGCACATTCTTACACACTTATTTTAAACTAACGTAAGGGTGAATTGTGGTGCATCGTGTGTGTATTTATTCTCTGAAGTTAATCTATACAAATAGAAAAAGTAATTCCTTTGTTTTTTGTCGTAGTTTTGATTGTATTTATGTGTAAATATCGTCCTGCTCGTCGTTCCGTGTCGCGTCACACTTATGTATGTTTCATTTTTTTATTACTATTTTTCTTATTTCTTGATCGTTTCATTTAAACCGTCGCTCGTTTCTCATGATTTCTTTTTGTTTGTTTTGTCAATTATTGATTTTTTTTTTTTAACCAAAACAAAATGTTTACTCAGTTTCAATAAAACACTGTAGCCAACATTCGAGCCCCCCGTTTGTTGATTTGTCAGCGTTTTATCATTTTGTTGGTTTGAACAAGAGGTTCGTCGGCACTACAAGTACTTTGCGTACAATCGCTCGCAGAAAGAGGTCTCGCCAGTTTTGTTTTGGCCAGTTTCGGCTCTTTTGAGGATACGCAGTTTTGAGCAACGTCACTTCTGTGCTAATCAACCTTATATATTCAAATCGCAGTCTGACCTAGGACAAGGAGAGGAGCCACACACACACACACACAAAAACACATTTGCAGATGCAGGTACTGTTTATCTAAACGTTCGGACCAAATCGTTCGTTCTTTCCAGCCCCACTTTCCTATTTAGTTCCACTTAAATCAGCCTTTTGCTGTTTAACCTGTAAGGGTTTAAAGTATTTAATGTATTACGAGTGAAATAAAATGAATGAATTATGGAATCCCACAGGAAGTACAAATGTACTTTGTGTAACGTGTTAGAACGTGAGATTCGAACAGCTGTTAGGCCAGATTAAGTGCTTGTACTTGCTGGCTGCCTCTGTCGTGGATAACATATTTCATTTCGGTTCGAGAGAACGTTTCACCTCTCATAACTTTTCAGAAATGATCCTGCAATAAAATGACTTGATCGCTTTGCGTTTGCGTTTCCGAATTGGATAAAAACTCGCCGCTCGCTCGTGCTACATTCGAAGCACAGAGATCGAAGCATAAAACTCATTCTGAAGTGTCATTTTAAAGGATTTATTTCTCTCATTTCTGCTGACTTGTGACGAACTAGTAGGTAGAATCTGCTGGATAATCCTGCAGATATTACGAATGTTTTCTCAAAATAATCTGCTTAAAAAAAAAAAAAAACTAGAGATTTGGTTTTAGTTTTATTCAAATGTGGGCATCTGGCATGTGAGACTCGACTATTTAAGGGCAGCAGCTTTATAACAATCTTGTTTGCATACTCTATTAACTTTACGATGCTGTTAAATACACCACAGTTATTAAATTAATCACTATATACGCTCTAGGAGATGTTCGTCCCATAAAAGTCGAATTTATGTCTTGGGGATGAGGCAGTTCATGTCAAATCATAACTCCGATTTGTAACTCGGTCTTGTTTTTAATTCGTGACTGAATGACGACGACGTTCTTTGTTTTGTTTTTTTCTCTCTCTCAAAATAATCATTCTGGATCGTTTGACTTCTGGGGTTTAAAACGCTTTGATGGTTTCATTTCATTTGTTTATGAAGCCACTGAAATGTGGAGCTCCTGGCACACATATTGGAACAGGCCCGCGGGCCATATTCGAACTTTTGGGTATCCCTGTCCATCCTGTGGTAAGGCTCATGTTGGAAGTAAACACAAATAAACAAGCGTTTAGTAAGTGCATGTACAACTGTGTTGCTTTTATAAAAAAAATAAACATATATAACTACTCTGTGTGTGTGTATATATGTATATATATTTTTAAAAGCTTCTCGAATAGAAGGGCCTGGGTTCGATACCCAGAATCCTCCCAGTGCAAGGCTGGCGACTTTATTTCTGAATGGGGGCAAACATGAACTG
>JAOTRQ010084138.1:0-11272 GCA_028565875.1 Hoplisoma paleatum
CATGTCCGGCACAGTGTGCAGCCCTATCCTAGCCATGACGCCCGGGGAGCAGTTAGGGGGGGGGGGGGCTTGGTGGAAGGGGGACTCACACAAGAGCGCTTCAGTCGTGACTTGTCGACTCTCAGAATGGAACCAACAACCTTCTGATCACAAGTCAAGTTCTCTAAGCTCCAGGACACCATCATTATTCAAGTTTATACAATAACAAAGGTTTACATGTGACTCCTTTAATATTAACTAATAATAACTGTTAAAACTCTAATTTAATTAAAACAATATTGTACGAGTTTTTTTATTTGTCTTTTAATATAATGTAGATTTTGTAATTATGATGTCGTGGTTGTACGTTGATCTTTGTGTGTATTAAATCTAATATTGGACTAGGATATGATTCCCTGTGGAACCCTTTATTTACACATTTATTTACCAAGTAATCAAAACATGTTTATCTGTGTTTTCCAGCGACGGCGTGGAAGTTCGCCATGTTGGGCCTGTCGCTGGTGGCCCTGCTGTTGGGATGCGTGTTGTGCGTCATGGACATGATGAGTAACAAGTCAGTATCGACACATAAAGAAGCAGCAACATCATTAAACATCTGGTGAATGATTTATAGAGTCGAATATAAAAATATTAATAATAATATACAAATTCTGCTCATGTGCAGAAGCATCTGAACACTCGGAGCACGATGGATGTCACCAATCAGTGAAGAATCCATTCACTTCGACGTTTCTTTTAATTCCATATTCACACAGACCACAAGGGGGGGTACTATAGCTAGCCATCAAAACGATAAGCGCGCACGCTTGTAGTTAAAGGCCCGCCCCCTTTCAGATGTCGGAGCCTCATCATTTACACTTTATTATTTTTTTATTAAGCATTTTGACGTCATGTTTTTCCAAACTACAGGCCGTATCCATGACAACGTCCATTCATTCATCACAAGTCACATCAAACACACTCATGAACGATTTGGTCACTTTGCTTCATCTGCATGGACCGTGGGAGAACACCGGCACGCCCGGTGTTTTTTTGGACTGTGGGAGAACACCGGAGCGCCCGGAGTGAACCCATGCGGACACGGGGAGAACATGCAAACTCCACATAGAAAGCCATATGCAGACTTAAATTCTACTGACGAAAAGTTTACATTTATTTTTTTGTCACCATTTAAACGTCATGTTTGCGTTCAGGGCGGACACACGTTTAGATCACCTGCATTGCATGTCTTTGGACTCTCGGAGGAAACGTTCTAAAGCACCAGGTTGTGTTTGACCCCTCCCCCCACAGACACCGCCGGAAGTTAGCTGCATACAAGCTCGCCGCCTCGTCCAAGAGGATGGAAAACGAGGAGCTTCAGGTCATCACCGAGGTCAAAGAGGAGAACTCGTACCCATCATACACTGCAGCGATACAGGACGGTCATCCTAACAACACGGCCCCGGGGCCCAGCGAGACCACCTCACTGAAAACTGGGGACATCATGGTGACGTGGAGGGACGGGAACGTCTCGAGTCTGTACCCAGAATCTCCCGAGCAGCAGGAGGAGACGTAGAGCATCTAGAACTCCAACCTGTCTCACGTTACTATAGCAACACGCTCATTATAGTCCAGTTTACTGTAAATGAGTCGGTACAAGCGCCTTCATTTCATCCTGCCAAAGTCAATAAACACAACCTGAAGTAAAACTGCGGCTTCAGTCATGTGCAGTTAATAAACATCAATGTGCAGCGTTAATAAGCTCTTAATATGTACTGAGTACATAAGCATTCAATGACCCTTAATATGCAGTTAATGAGCATTAATGAGCAGAGGTGATATGCACTTAATAAGCATTTAATAACACTTAATGTGCAGCATTATAAGCATTAATGTGCAAAAAGAATTATTGCAAAAATAATATGTGCAGAGTTAAATCACGTAAGCATTAATGTACTGTTAATAAGCATTTAATAACATTTAATATGCAGTTAATAAGCATCAATATGCAGCGTTATTAATGATAAGAATTAACAAGGATTATTATGTGCAGAGTTAATACACATGTAATGACATTCAAAATGCAGTTAATAAGCTTTAATGTGCAGAATGTAAACCTTATTAACACTGCACATTAAAGCATTATTGTAGATTATGTGCAGGATACCCTTCCTGACACAAACCTCCCTATTTATCCTGACTTTATCCAGCACAATACACCGACTTTGTGCATCGTAGCTGCAGTTTAGTGTCCAATTCACCTGGAGTAAACATATAGATACGGGGAGAACATACAAATGCACACAAGATACACCAACCTTCACAGCCGTGTATTGAACCAGAGACCCGCCGTGCGACTTATAAATACTGAATAAACACCAAACGTTTCATAATAAGATTTATTGATCCAATAAGGACAAAGACATTTAAAAAGTGATCAGAGGAAAAACAAACAAGCACTTAAATATTTACACAAATCAGACCAACAATCAGAAGTAAACATGAAGTAAACACACCTGAGGAAGTTCAGAGGGTTTAAAGTTTAACGTAAATTAGCTTTAATCTTTTCTAGTCGTGCTTGTAGCTCAGCCAGATTTGCTGGAGGACGGCGAGGACGAAGATTCTCGATGTCCTGATGAACCCGAGACTCCCGCAGTTTCATCAGCTGGGACTGGAGCATGTCCATGGAGGAGTGGGGGGGGCCCGCGGGTTTAACCACGGGTGCAGGGAGGGTCGGGGTCGTCTCGTTTACCTGAGAGAGGAAATATGAATAATTAATGAGTAATAAAGTAACGAGTAATAATAGTAAGTAGTTATAATAAAGTAACGAGTATTAAAGTAGTTATAATAAAGTAACTCATGATGTAATAAAGTACAGATGTACAATTCCCTTCACTGGCACGTTTTTGGACTGTGAGAGGAAACCGGAGCGCCCAGATGAAACCCACAGGACTAAGAAGGTTGTGGGTTCGATCCCCACATTAAACAGTAATAATGATTGGAATCGTGTTTAAATGAACAAGATAGTGATGATATTAATAATAGAAATAATCAGGTAGGTGGACGACACAACTGCACCAGCAAAGATAAAAAAAAATATTATAAATAAGACGACTTTGAACCTTGTTATTCAGACC
Source organism: Hoplisoma paleatum (assembly GCA_028565875.1). NCBI lineage: Eukaryota > Metazoa > Chordata > Actinopteri > Siluriformes > Callichthyidae > Hoplisoma > Hoplisoma paleatum. The sequence goes on from JAOTRQ010084138.1 coordinate 3,117, forward strand.
GAACAGCTGACGCAGAGTTTGGAGTTTCTCCTCATATTTAACAGTATTAAGAGGTTCCGTGTCGGACGACGACGGCGCCGCCGCTGCTGTTGTCGTTGTTGTTGTGGTGTTCACTTCTCTCCCAGCAACTGACAGAAAGGATCAGATGAGTTTATGATGTCAGCATGAGATCAAAAATATAAAGACGTACAGAAAAGCTGAACGTGACAGACCTGGAGCGCTCGGGTCCTTCGCTTTAGGAAGATTTTCAGTGTTCTGGTAAAAACAAACACACGATATTAACCTCATAAATAAATCATCTCATGTTTTCATCTTGTGGAATAAAAAAATTAATTGTCTCTGAAATGTGGTGAAAGACGACACAAGTACAGTAATGATCATCTTTTATAACTTATATTAGTGGTGGAGAGTAACGAAGGAAATGTGGAGACGATTCGGCTGCTATCATTCGACACCGAGGTTTGAACGTTTACCACTTGAACAGGAAGTGAATGTTTGATGGCTCGTCTCAGATGAGCTTCAACTTCAGACTCGCCGCGATTCTCAATCAGACTCAGATGATCCAGGATCTGATCAAAAACAGGAAGCGAACAGGAAGAGAACAGGAAGTTTAAACTCCAGAACGATTAAGAAGAACAACGGGCAAGTAAATCTTCCACCCGGAACACGTGACGACATTCTGACCACGATTATTCACACAAATCACAAGATTTCATTCAGGACTGATTTTTGCTACAGCGACGCTTTTGTGAGTATAAAATCATTCAGAGTGCAAATGGCGAAGGGGGGGGGGGTAATTACTGTCCTAGACAAAGTGTTTGGGGGTATTTTATGGTGTTGGTGGTGGATCTGGAGGATCGGAATGAACCTGAACGTTTATAAATCAAATCACACAAAAATTATTTATAACTAAACATTTATGCTCATTATCCATTTAACTACCCATCATCCATCTACCTCCCCTCCCCATCATCATCTACCCCCCTCCCCCCACCATCGTCTACCATCTACGATCCCAGCCATTAATCATCTACCCATGTATAACCGATCTAATTATAGACTTACCATCCATCTACCTCCTATTTACTATCTAACCACCACCCATCATCAAACCTTCATATGATCTACCTACCATCTACCCCCCCCAGACTTACCTACCCCACAGCTATCTAAAACTAAACAAAAGATTTCTGAATTCGTTTTCCTAACACGAGACCTGGGTGCACTGACACTAGACGTGCGTGCCGTACCTGGGGCCCGACGAGTCTGTACAGGGTGTGTAGGAGGGTCTTGACGGTTCGGTGAGCCATTTCCTGCGGTTTCTTCTTCAGCAGATCTTTGGGGAAGGTCTTCATGAAGTTATGGATGTCCAGGAGAACAGAGACTCCACCTTCTCAGGGAGGAGCTTAAGCATCCGCCAGTGACACTACAGGGGGTCAGACACAGGGCTGCTTTTTACATGCGCGTGAGTGAGTGAGTGAGTGTGTGTGTGTGTGTGTGAGAGAGAGAGCACTTCATGTCCAGGGGAAATTACCTTCATGACCATTTCGGCGAACTCTGGAGAGCAGGTGGTAGATTTGCAGACCTCTTGTAACAGCATCAGTAAAGCGCTACAAGAATTTAAAAATAATAAAGTTTTATTAGTACAGAGCAGAAAGAGTCGTAAGTATACGGACGCCGGATTAGTTGCGTGTACGATCGTACCTGAGTGTGCTGGTGGGATCGGCGGTTTTGAGCAGGATGGACAGCAGGATGTGGACGGGGCGACTGAGCGAAGACTCGCCTGAGTTCTGTTGATGCTGAGGATCCAGGATGATGGAGAGCAGAACCTGAACCAGATCCTTCAGAACCCCTGGAGATGCTTCCTGGGAGAGTTCAGCCACCACAACAAGCTACACACACACACACACATTATTGTGAGTTAATCAGTTATGCTTATTGTGGTAAAGTATAAGGTAAGGGACTGGAGCGAGGGTCCGGGGGTGAGGGACCGTACCGAGCTCAGGGAATCGATGACCGTGCTGTAGATCTTCATGTGCATGCACTCGTTGGTCATGCGTCTGCTGGCCTGCAGGCGGAGCTGCATCAGCGCCGCCACGATGAACTCGTCTACGTGACCCACCATGGTCTTCCTCCGACTCTCCTCACGCAAGATCTCCACAATCTAAACAACAACAAGTGATGTTTGGGTGTTTATTTAGACATTTTTTTGTGTTACACCGTTTATTACAAGGTTATTACAACTGATACAAGTGATCGTCTGTATGAATGGTTTTGTCTATCTGTCAGATGGATGGACAGACAGACAGACGGACAGTCTGTCTATCAATGTGTGTCTGCTGTTTGAGTCTGACAGTAGAGATAGACAGACACAGAAAGCTGAGACAGAACGATATATTCATAGACAGACCGACCGAGAGCTAGACACAGATGAACAGTGGACAGACAGACAGCAGAGACAGACAGACTTGTATAGTCTGTAGACAGATCGAGCAATACAGAAAATAAACACCAGAGGGAGACATGAAGTGGTTAAACCCGGTACGAAAGGTTATAAGCTACCTTCGTTAGACCCTGAGTGCTGGTCGTAACGTCTGAACTGGCGACTTGTGAGATGATCAGATTGATGCTGGAGACAAAGTCGTTCTCAGCGCTCGGCATGGACGGTAACCTGCAACACACACACACACGAAAACAAACCTTGTAACGAGTAATACCTCGTTCAAAGCGAAGGGGGAGGGGTCTCTGGTCATTCAAATTTAAATAAAAAGGAGCTAAGTTGAACCTGAATTTAAAATCAGGCACGTCGAGGGGCGAGTGTTCAGTCATCTCCACCTCCACCAGGTCCGGCACCACGTTCTCAGGAAGATCCACGATGATATTGGAGTCGAGCTGAAAGTGGCGTGGAACCGTCGTGGTTTGTTGCTGGACGACGGCGTTCTGACTGTGGATCTCACTGCAGAGTTTCAGATAAAAGATCATAAACAATAAACATAAACAACAATATTAGAATCATGTTTATTAGTGTTGGTCCAGGTCAGTCTCTCTCTCTCTCGATCAGTGTCTCTCTCGGTCAGTGTCTATGTCTCTCCCTCTCTGTCTCTCTCTCCTTACCTCTCGGTCAGTGTCTCTCTCGGTCAGTGTCTCTCCCCCTCTGTCTCTCTCTCCTTACCTCTCGGTCAGTGTCTCTCTCTCTCTCTCCATCCCTCTCGGTCAGTGTCTCTCTCTCCTTCCCTCACGGTCAGTGTCTGTCAGTGTAAATGTCTCTCCCTCCCTTTCGGTCAGTGTGTGTCTCTCTCTCTCTCCTTCCCTCTCGTTCAGTGTCTCTCTTGGTCAGTGTCTCTCTCCCTCTCCCTCCCTCTTGATCTGTGTCTAAAAGCGGTTGCCTAACGGTTGAGAAACTGTACTAGTAATCAGAAGGTCAGTGGTTCATATCCCACTTCCACCAAGTCTCTGCTGCTGGGCCCTCGAGTGAGGCCCTTAACCCCGACTCCTGAGGAATTGTACCAGTCTGGATGGATCATAAACGTGAGCGTCAGGACCGATACCTGAGTTTAAGCGGAGCGGCGTCAGTGTTGGTTTTACGTAGCATGCTAACGTTAGCCGAGGCGGCGGCGCTGGCGGTTTTCTCGTCCTGCTGAGATCTGGCGGGAGGAGGAGCAGCAGCAGGAGGCGCAGCAGGAGGCCCCGTCGAGGGTTTTTTAGCAGAGCGTCTGATCCTCTCCTCCAGCATGCTCATGTCCTTCTCCGACAGCTTGATGGACGACACAAGACGCGTGAGGACGCGCTGGAGACGTAACCGGGTAAGAAAAAGCCGTTTCCATACCAACCTGACCGATGAGTTTATAGATCTGCTCGCCGCACACGTTATACGCCGTGACGACGGTGTTCAGGGCGGCGTTACGGACGGCCGTGTCACGGTCGCCGATGTGAACCGCGATCTCACGCAGGGACTTTGCCGCTGTCTGCTGGAAGACCAACATCCCACAGAGACCCACCAGACATCCCAGTTCCTCCAGACATTCTGGAATATAAATATATAACAATTATCATCAATTTACTGCTATCACACACACACACACACATATATATACACACACACATTATATACTCGGTCACACAAAACTCGATTTAAATTTTGTTTACATTCTCAGCATTTAGCCGACGCTTTCATCCAAAACGTCTCATGAATTAGAACGGAGGCAGAGAGCCGGGACACTAGTCGTACCAGTACCAGTATTGTGACATCACAAATCCACTTCTGATCACAAACCCCCCCACAAACACACTCCTGAACCTTGTGGACAGACTTCACCAGAAAAATTGAAGCAGTTTTAGGTGTATTTAAATACAAAAGAAGGTCTAGTCACCAACATCGACAGGGAGAGACTACTTCAACTACAAGCGTGCGCACCGCTTTTGTTTACAGAGGATCAGTAAATGTTGTTCTGGTTTGAAAATGTATTTAATGATGCTCACCGGCTCGCCGTTTAGAGTTTTCGGACTTTGTGCCGTCCATGAGGAAGGGAAAAACTCTGCTGGCTGGATAAACTCTGCGCAGGAGGCTGATGATGCTGCGCACGTCTTTACGCACCACATCCTTCGGCTCGCCCATCTGAAAACAGGGACCGACAGACTCAAAAACAAACAAACAACCCTCGTACATGACCAGGACGAGTCGAGACACCTGCGATGTATCAAAGTATAAAAAGGAGGGTTGTAAAGCACCTTTAAGACGAGGTAGGGGATGAAGGAAGAGGCTTCGTGTTCGGTGAGGTGATAATCTTGGTTACTCAGGGTGTTGAAGAGCATTTTGAGATAATCCAGAGCTTTCATCAGGACGCTGGTGTTGGTGTCGAAGAAACGCAGCGTGAACCACTTGAGGATCAGATCCAGACAGCTCACGGTGGCGTCGTTCTCGCTTCCCAGGTGCTTTCAAAAGAAATCAATAAAGAGTCGACGGGTTATTCCAGGATCCTGAACGGCAGCGGTGAGCTCGCCGCAAGACGCCGGGACCGGTACTGACCTCCATCATGGCACCGATGGCTTTGATGTGCTTCTGGAAGTCGGCGTGGAACAGATCGTCCATCAACCATTTAGTCACACAGGTGCTCATCTGAGTCTTCAGCTGCTCCACGAACTCGTCCCGGGGACTCATGAAGTTCCACTTTAGGACCTGTTAGAACCGCGAGATGAGTTACTCGCGGGGAAACGACCGAAACGCTCGGGAGAAACGAATCCGGCACCTTTAAAGCTTTTTCGTCTTTGATGCGTTGCTCTTTCCCGTTGGGTAGCGCGGTGTACAGGGGTCCCGTACGTTCCTCTTCGACTTTCCCACCCACTTTCTTCCCGACCGCCTGGAAGAGCAGAAGAGATGAAATACAAGCGAATAACAGAAACGTACCGTCACCACTAGTGCTGAAATCCCCCGGCAGAATCACCCCCCCCCCACCGGTGTCCCATTCACCCTCTGTGAGAAGCACCTGTAGAAACCCCCCCCACTGGGGTACCTGTTTGCCGTTCTTAACCTTGACTTGACTTTGTTTTCCCATTGAAACCGTTTTCTTTCTCCAGACTGCTGTTCAGACTCGAGTTCATGCTGGTGTCCAGTTCCTGAGACCGTCACGCGAATAAAAGCAGCGGAACAAACAAACAAAAAAGCTTTTCAAAAGAAATGCCCCCAATAAAATACACCCCTACAGAGTAACCGAGGGGTGGGGGTCAGGGGGTACTGGCACGGGAGTCATTAATAATGATTCCAGTTTAGATTTGGTCTTATTTAAGGTTTAATCTCAGTTTCTCTCCGTGGATTTATTCCGCCGGGAAGTCCACGAACCACAAACCAAAGACATGCAGTCGGATTCATTGTAGATACGGAGATGATCCACTGTGTACAAGCTCGTCACTGTACGCTGCACCAGACCCTCGACCCTGTTTGGGTGTTTAAAGTATTCAGCCAGAACCTCTGTCATCATTTAGTTGGAACAGATTTCATTAACACAGAAACAAAAACGGACACAATGATGGATGAAGGTACCGGGCTACAGATCAGAAGGTTGCCGGTTCAAGTCCCACCACCAGGACGAATGGAAAATGTGCTGTTATGTTTAAGTTTATTTTCAATAAAAAGCTTCTGATAAACAAATTCCACAAACAGGAATCATAAACATTTGGACATTCACTGTTTATGATTTGTAAACATGCTGAGAATAAACAAGCGTGCGTGTGTGAATAAAAACTCACCTTAGCTTTAGGTGCCACGATTGTTTTGGTCTTTTTGACTTCAGCTGATGAAGGTTCGAGTGCTGGAGATGATTTAGACTGAACTAAACACACAAGTAAAACATCAGTGCATCCAAAAAAGTGTGTATCATTTCTAAATCTACACACACACAAATTATGTTTGCATTTAAGTGTGCATATAACACACATTCATATACAGACATGCAGTGTCACACACACACACACAACTTACATTTAACATTATACACACAGTCATATTTCACACACACACACACGGGAATCAGTGATGTCACCACAGCAGGAATTAAATCACGTCTTATAAAGTCCTGGAATGAAAGGACCTGGAATGTAAATCATAAAACCTGATGGAGCTGCGGCAGGTGAAACTTTGTTGTTGTTGTTTTACTGGGAGCTGCAGGTTTAGCAGGGATGGAAACTCGAGCTTTTTCCAACAACACGACCACCTGATCTTTAGAAGCCAGCTGCAGAAAACACGAGGCTCATGAAATCCCACCATCAGACCCCCCACACAGACGCTCACACTCACACAACGGTTCCAGACCTTCAGTTTGGCGGCTGCCTTGTTCATCTTATCGTAACCGAGGTGCATCATGAAGGCAGGAAGTGCATCCTGGGCCTTCTTCCTGACGTCGGCGTTACGATCCACCAGGCAGGAATACAGGTGAGGGACACAGAGCCCGAGATCCGAGGGAACTGACCTCAGGGTGGGTAACTTCTCACCCAGCCACCCTAATAACTACACAACAAACGGGGAGGAAAACATGAGGCTCATTTTATACAAATCTGTACTTTACACACACGCACGCACGCACGCACAGTATCGGGGTTTATTTATCGGGGTTGTTTATTTACTAACAAACATGATGCAGGTTGTTCATTAAAAACCTCGTTTATTTATCTTGATCGACTCGGAACACAAACATGACGACACAACTTCAGTACAGGTGTGTGTGTGTGTGTGTACGCCGTGCGTACCTCTTGTCTGAGGAACGGATTCTCCTTCTTGAGCTCCTCAGAGAAATCTTCCCCCTCCAGCCATTCCTTCATCCCGGTCTGATCGAGCCAGACGTTCAGCGTCACCAAACCGGCCGCACGCACGGCACTCTGGGAAAGAACGGCACACAGATGCTAAGCTAACGCGACAGCCACGTTTTACTACGGCGGGGAGACGTTGATAAGAATGATAAAAATTGCTCGATCACTCAAAACAATGTACAACTCTTACAAGTTGTAAGTGTGTGTGTGTGTGTGTGTGTCGCTCCCTATCATGTCCTTGGAAAAACCCTGAGAGTCGATTTCGGGCTTTGGAGGTAAAAATCAGTGAAATTTTAATTTAAGTAGAAAGGAAATCAAAATAAATGGACACAACAGTCTGCACAAACAGACGAGCTGTGATTACATGATTATACGATTAGATATCATATAGAACACTATGATGTAATAAGTCGTTACTTTGCTGTCGGTCAGGACGGTGATGATCGGGATCCCCAGAGATTTGACGTGTTGCCTTAGCGCCGGACCCATCGCCGTGGCGACCTGCTGAAGGATCGTGAGGGTCTGCTGGACCTGGAAATGAAACAAAAGCAAGAAAAAAAATCTTAAAAGAAACATTTAAGTGTGTAAAATGTAGAAGTGTGTAACGGCTCGACAAGAATCGATACACATCGACTCACCAAGTCAAACAAACACCCACCAAAACACACACACAGCTCCCCTACACACTCAACCCCCCTTTCTCTCTAACACACACAACCCCTCTTTCTCTCTCACACACACACACACACACACACTCAGACACACCCCCTCCCTCTCTCTCTCTCTCACACACACACACACACACACACACACCCCCTCACTCCCTCTCTCTCCCACACACACACACACACACACAC